>VXAB01009976.1:999208-1118888 GCA_013399175.1 Odontophorus gujanensis
GGGGAAGGTAGAGGTTCTAGGTGTTTAGACACTTGAAGCAGACTGCCAAGAGAAGTTGTGCAGTCTCCATGTTTGGAGGCTTTTGTAACTCAGGTGGCCCTCAGCGATCTGATCATATTGAAGCTATCCCTGCCATGAGCAGGAATTTGGATTAGGTGATCTCCAGAAGTTCCTACCAGCCTAATTATTATATACTTTTACAACATGTACAAAAGTAAGAAAATATATAAAATTCATTCTTTTGCACTGTTTGTTTTTATAAGCTGTAGAACAGGTGAATTCCAGTCAGTATAAAAGAATTAAATGTCATTGGGTGGATGACCACTCTCTGGTATAAAGGGAAATGTGTAAACTGGTTGTGAAACAGGGGAACTGGATTTCTGCAAGGGGCAGATCTATTGCCAGCCCTTAGATATAACCTTAGAGGAAATTAAAGGGATGACTCAATGTAATGCAAAATTTACCTGTACAACCAGTAAATCAAAAGGGACAGGGTCACAGTGCATTCTTTCCTCTCTTATCTGGCAGAGGATTTTATATTCAATTGCTGTAAAGAAATGGAATTGCAGTCTACAAATGTGACAGACTACTGACCAAATAACCTTCAAAATAAGATGAGAAAAGGGTCTTTAAACCTTGTGGTGATATTTATTAGCTTGTTTGTTTATAGCTGAACTTCTGCATTGTCCTGCTAGAGATTTCTCATTAGGTCACTGCATTTATCATAAAAAATAATTAACAAGTTATTGTGAAATGAACAATATGTAATAGAGCTATGTTGATTTGAGAATCAACTGTGCAAACAATTTCTGGCAGTTTGTCTCCTTTGTTTCAGTGATAGTTTTAAGTATCAAGTAGCATAAAGATGAAAGAATATAACAGTAAGTACAACTTACTTAGTGCAACTTCATAGCAGATCCAGTGTTGAGCTCCTTTGGCTGTTATGGTCTGTATGGTCGGTATGATGATGGTGTAGTAGTTTTAATAAAAGTGTTTGCTTTGTCAGACAAATGGAAGAACAGGCTGTCTTCTCCTCATTTTCCATGTGAAGTTCTCTGCCGTAATTATATGCCAACTCTTGTCAACTGACTGGCCCTAGACCCAGTTGTTCTTTATGCACCAATTTTGAGTAATATAGTCAAGAAGCAATCTCCTCTATTTGTTAATTTGTATGTTGCTTGAAGTCTAGTTCTTTTCCATCTGCTCTGCAATCTGCTGCTGTTATTAAATTATGAGACAAGTCAACCAAATCCTCAGACCAACTTCGAGTTTTTATTACATTTTTTTCCTTCTATTACTTCTCAAAAGTATCTGTGAGCATGGTGGGATTGTTATTTCGTAACAATTCCAACAGTTTTTGCATCTCAGTCTGGTATTATGGGTTGCACCAGGACTGATATACACCAGTCATCTTCAACTGACATGGAAACAATCATATATAACAGAAAAAGATTTCCTGTTCTTTTGCATCTGTAAGCAACTTTAAGGAATAACTTTTTATCACATGAGAGATTCCTGTTCATTTTGATTTAGGTACAAAGAAATGGCTATGTGTACACGGATTGTAGAGCTTGGACAATATTTTAGAACAAAACATTTACAGAGAAAATGCTTCAGAAATTTGTCATTTAGGGTGCATTTCTGGCTGGATAAAGCTGAAATATCTGTCTTCTGTATGAATGAAGTCTTAGTTTTTCAGTCTGAATTATTTGTTCTGCCAAGGTGGTTCTTTGAAAAGCTAGTAAGGCTGACATACTAATACCATTTTTGGTCTTCATAAGACTCTGCATATTTATGTCTGCCATAGCATAATAGTGTTCCAAGCTGGCATATTCTTTCAATTCCTTGAATGCATTCTTTCAATTCCTTGAACAAATTGTTGTGAAGATAAAAGGAGAGTAGAACAAAGCATCAGTAAGCAGCTAGATGCACTAAAATAACTGTAGAAAGAATGGACTTATTTTTTTGTTTGAAATGAAGATTTTAGTTGAATGCTTTTCAGGGGATGATGAATCTCTCTTTTTTATCACATAGTGAAACTTTCTCTGCAATGCTGAGACTCTGGATAGTTGCCTCTTCACAAGAGAAGTAGCAAAATGCAGCTTTTCTAAAACCATTTGGGAACTGGAACACTGTCAGTTCCATTATTGCATTTCATCTTTAATTCTTTTCAAATATTTTGTATTTGGAGTGGTATTTATGGGTTTCTACGTATGTGCATCTTGTCATTTTCCTTCCATCAATTTTGCCAATCTGGTTTTGTATTTCTCCTACCCTTATTCCTTCTTTATTTTTATTAATGTTCTACTTCCCCTGTTACATTTCTTTTTCTCTGGTTTTGGCTGATTGATTGTCACTCTGTGTGATCCTTGTCAAATTTAGTGTTTAATAATTCTGTGAACTAAGGGATCCCAGCACCCATGGTGCAGGTACAAGAGGCATTAGTGTCCTTGAAGTAATAACTGAGCAGAGAGACACAAACATCTTTTCCTTGTAAGATTTTCCAAGAACCTCTGTTCCACTTTTTAGACTTTGCTTATATACAACACATATGTCCTCTAGGAAACAGGATTTGTGTTTTCAGTTAATGTCACCATTGCCATTTTGACTTGTTCTGTCACTCAATGCCAAAAATAACTCATATTCTGCATATTATACCTATGTGTACGGTGAACTTTCATATAATTTATATTAATATAAAAGTTTTACATTTGTTTCATTTTGCAGAAGATATTTAATAACTGCTAAACTATGTAATGATGTGAAGAAAAAAATGAAGTGCTATCTTCCTTCATCAAACTGTTCAAGATGATGTATAATTGTGTATACTTTATTTTATTGAACTCTAGTGAAAGGGCAGGGAGAGGAAAATCTTGGCTGTTTTAATAGAAAGAACCTGTGCCAACCCCTTGGCTACTTTAGCACTGTTATATGTGTGAGATCTTCCCATAATAAAAAAAGACCTTCTGAACTCTAAGTCCAGAGCAGTCAATTGTAAAGAGCACCTTCTCCCTAGTGTCTTTTTCAATTTAATTTGGATACGTGAGTAAGCTTTGTTTTTGGTAAGTAGGTTTAAGTAAATAAGTTTGAATAAATTTTACTTAAAATAAATAATCTTTAAACAATTTATGAAAATAAGGACTTGAACAATCTGATCTAAAAGTTAGCCCTTTTTAGTGGGAGGAGGTGAACAAAATCATCCCTTGATTTTTTTTCCAGACTGTTTTTTTCTGATTTAACTACTTTTTAAAATTATTACTAATTACTTATTTGATGCATCTTCCAGTACTTTAATAGCTACTTGAGAAATATTTGTCTTCTCTCCAGAATTTTATGTAGTCCGGACTCCATTCTTATAATTCAGCCAACAGCCCGCAAGCTCTACTGCAACTATTTCTTGCTGTTCCTTTTCTAGTGCACTTCTGCAATGTAATGTAGGTGGACTCTGTCCATGCCATCCGTCCATTCAGTCTAGGATGTTGTCACCTTCTGCTCTTGCCCCTGACTTACTAATTAAAATATTACTTGTCTTTATGGAGAAAACATCAAAGAAATACTTAAAAATATTATGTTGGCTGAATTGCTAGTTCTACAACCTTTATGCTTCTGTATTATTCACAAATTTAATGATCGTGGTACATGATACTAGGTTTTTTCAGATAATTTAAAATAGTTGTTACAGGTCCTACAGAGTCTATTTTCTGTGTGGTATTAGAACATACATTGTGTGGATTTGGTTCATAAGTTAACATGAGAAGTTTCTTTTGAAATGAAAATAATGAAAAAGAAAATAGAAAGTTGTTGAATAGATGGTGTTACAGATATAGGTAAGCCTCAATTTACCTTGACTTTTACTGGGGGATGAGTGTTTTCCTATCTGTAATCTCTGAATCCTCTGAAGCTGTACCTGGTCTTATTTTGTGTTGTAGTTTTAGGTAGAAGTACATTTTAATGAAAGAAAAATCTCTCATAATGAACGCTATTTCAAAGTGGTGTGGACATGAAATGATTTTTTTCAGTATCACAAGAATTTTGGAAAATCAAAATTATCTTCTGTCCCGAAGCAATAGAATATATTAAAATCTTGATACTGCTTATGATGTGTGAGTTTAGAAAGAAAGCTGAAATATTCATAGAAAAAGGTTAAAAAAAAAAATCTGAATCTAAATAAACTTACATTTCAAACCAAACATCAAGATTATTTTTGATTTTATAACCAGTTTTGCATTTTGAAAGTAAGCTTATATTTTTCAGATTTTTTAAAATATTTTCCCAGTGTGTTAGAAGTATCATTTGGAGGAAAATATGACCTGCCATTTTATAATAACAGTAAAGTTTTTCTGACTTTTTTTTTTTCCTCATGATAACTTAGACAAAAGGGACGTGTACTGGTAGCAGTAGCACTACAAGCACACAAGCCAAATAAAATATACGTAGATCTTATGTAAAATGTAATGTGACTGGGATTTGAAATTGCTGTTTAAAGTCTGCGTGTCAGGGAAATAGCCTTCTAGCCTTTGGCTGTGTTGCTTCAGATACTCTGACGTCTCTGCAACAAAACTCTGGAAACAAAAATGTCACAATGGAAACTTACCACACTGTACTGATGTATTACAAAAAGACATTTGTAGCCTACTTAGCAGCAGTTACATTCCTCCACCACAGGTTTACGTAATTTTGGTTCAAATTGTAGGGTGAGTCATATGTCACACTGTCACTGTTTTACAAATGGGCATCTGTATGTAGGTTGCATTCAGCTGTATTTCTGATTTTCAAAACTCCACCCAAGAGGTTGCTTTTTAAAAGCAAATGCTGACCCGACTTTTACTGTACTGAAGCACTTTATCTCATCCCAGTCACAGGTGTGGAGATTCTTGCAGTGCCTTATAGTGTTCAGAGAAACACTAGGAGTCTGCTCGTCCATGATGAAGAGACAGTCCTTTTACTTGTCATTCACTTGCACGCTATTAGTGCAGCTTCCTGAAAATAAAGTTTTCACTGCAATTCACTGAGGTTGTAAATGTTATCAAACCACTTTGTAATATATGTCAGAGTCAGAAAGTTGCAAGTTGTAATCAAATCTTGTTTCTATTCTGGCACGAGCAGTTGTTTTTTTTTTTTGAGTTGTTTTTTGTTTAAGTGAATATTCTCACAATTGCTAGTTCTGAAAGTTTTGCTGCACATCTTCCCTTTCCTCTTTCTAGCTGTAGTGAAATGTTGACTCTGTGAACAGGTATGTGTAAACCATATCTCACCTGAGGAGTTCAGACAGTGCAGTGTGATTCGAAGACTTAAAAGGATCTTGCTTATATATGTATATATGTTTTAAAGTCTACTTTTTTTTTTGCTTAAGATATGACGTTTTATTGCATCTCATTCTAAATTAATAACCTAACTTAAAATTTTCAAACACATTGCCTGTTGTATTCCTTAGTTTATGTTAAAGATATTTTCAAATTTTAACTGCTTTTTTTTTTTTTGAAATGTCACTTGCTGAACAATTATCTTCATTTTAAGATGAAGTAGTGATAATGTACAGGAATAAAAAAAAATCTGAAGAAGATATCAATTACATTTGAGCAGTCAAAAAACTCATCATACTCTTCTGTCAAGCATCTTTTATGCTTTTACTCAGACTATCTCATCTGTAGGGAGTGTTTTGTAGTGGAGCCTCTAAGGGTAGAAGAGAATTCTGCCTTGAAATACTTTAAAAACAGTGATAAGGAATGCTGCTCATCTTGGAGACAAATCCGGATTTAATTCCCAACTCAGCCCCTAATTCTCTCTGATTTTGTGTCGCTTAATGTTTGACCTAAAAAAGAAATGTAGGTGTAGCAAATTCTGTCTTTTAGCATTCTTGGGAGTATGTGCCAACATTCACAAAGACTACCTTGAGCTGAAGAGGAGGCTGCATTCTTGCCATGGTGGAGGTCCTCAACACTTTTCATTTTTCAAGTCTCTTAATATTTTTCCCATGGAGATGCAGACTCTTTTCTTTCTCTGGTGGAGAAAAGTTTCCCCTGATGTTATAAGCAACATCTTGCAAGTCCTTTGGAAGCAGGCTGTTGGACCTCATGGATGTGTTAAGTGAAAACCATCTAGATTAAACTCCTGCTCTGAATTCCTCTCGAATCCATTGATAATGGAGACAACCTAAGAAAACTAGTATCATCTGACCCCTAATGAGAAGTCCAGACTCTACTGGGCTTCAGGATTGTTGGCACTGAACATGTAACACCACATACCATGAGCAAGAAACTCCAGTCTGCATTAAGGGAGCTATATAAAGACAGTAACATGTTTTAAATCCTGTCCCAACTTACATTAAGCATTCTAATTACATTGTAATTTTGATCTTAAACGGACTCCTGTCCTAATCTGTGGAATCCATTTCACTGCTCTAAAAATGGAGTAAAGTGAGGCTCTCCTTGTATTTGCAAGTTGGGGAAGGGTACCTCACTTTTGAATCCAACAATTGGATGAATACATCATCCAATTGTTGAATTGGATGATGTATTCATCCAATTGTTGGATTCAAAAGTGAGGTCATCATTGAATCCAAGCTATACATCCCACAAGGAATGTATAGCTTCAGTTGCCCCTCGTGTAAAGGAGATAGAAACACATTTCTTATGCTCTTGAAGAGCACCACGTGTGCAAAACCACTTTTCTAGTAGAAACTGGTCTTTATTGTTACTTTTCTTATGACATCTGATAATGAGATGTAGTTCTCTGTCATGGGAAGGGATTGAACCAGTATTCCCTGGAATAATGGTAGGACCTCACATGCTCCCTACGGTTTAATTTAGGTATGTGCTCTTCTGTGTTTATGGGCGGAAATGTGATCACTGCTTTCTTCAATGAGCCTTGTCTACTAAGGCAAGTTTGCAAGGCGCTTCACAGATGGAGCTCTGCAGGCAAACCAAGTGGAGGAATAACTACTTCATGAATATCAGTCAGTAGAGGATGTGAGTTGGAAGCCAGATTGCTTATTCCTGTAGAGAGAAGCTCCTCTATGTGCCCAGCAGCAGAGCTTTAAATGGCTTGGGAACTTTACCTAAGTCCCCAGAGAAAGTAAAGCAGCCCTTCAGGGCCTGTAGACTGACAAGCAGAGATTTTCAGAATCACAGTTCTGTTGCCTGATTTAAGAAAACATTTATAAACAGGATACCAACAAGCAGTGTTCAGTTGCAGCATCAATTCATTAGTCTCAAGTGTCTTGCGCTGAGCCATGGATCTGTCTCAAGGGAGCCCTGCAGTGGTCAAGCTGTTATTGAATGCTGGTTTTGTTGTGTTTGGAGATTAGCCTGCTGAGCCTCATGCAGCTGTTACCTCTCTGACACCCTGTCAAGCAAAATAACTGGTTCAGTGCACTCAGAAGGGCTAGTTGACCATGTGATTGTCTGTACTATGGGCAGGTAGCTACACTTTAATGCCATTTTCATTGTGGTATGTAAGCTTATAAAACATAGGTCTTGACTCTGTGCAACTTCCAGTTCCTTGTGACTCCAGTTTCTAGCAACAGAGGGATGCCTTTTCAACTGAGCTACCATGATTCTCATTTGCCATTCTGTTATTTTAGAGGATCAAATATGGATCAGAAACTGTATCTGCAGTCTTTTATGTATGTTTTCAATTCTGATACTCTTCAACTCTGCTAAACCAAGAAAAATGGCAGCTTGTGGAGATACGACAAAGCACGTGTGTCTTTGCAAACTGTGAACTTCTGTGCTGTCCCTTGTTGGCCCTTGTCAAGGCACTTCACCTTGTCAGATTAATTCAATAGATTGTCAGCTGTTTGTTGGGACTACCAGATATGAAAACAGCCTTAGAAAAGCATGTGTTAGACTGCAGAACATGTACAGACTTTTTGTCACACAGGATAAAAGATATCTAGGCCTACTCTCCTCTTGGAAGAGCCTCATGCTACCACTCTCCTGATGCAATTATTGTAGACTGTACAGAACGTGCCATGTACTGTGTGTCCCTGTGCCTTGGGTAGTGTGGGTTAATGTGTAAAAAGCCATCTGACAGCACAAAGGTCCCTAAAATGGCATTAAATCTCATGCAACCCTAACCTCCCATCAGTGTCAGTGCTCTCATTGCAGTCCATGGGGATCTAGGGTTCAGTTCAGATTTGTTTGGTTTGTCAGATATGTCAAAGGATTTACAAGTGATCCAGATCCCTTTGGATTATCAGCTGGAGAACAGAATATGTCATAGTTCCTGGAATGGTTTAGTCTCCTGAGTTTAATGAAAGCTTTTGGTATATGAATATACTGTTTTGACATACTAGCCATCTTGCAGGAACAAGGTAATCGTATCCTTTACCTAGAACATTTGTAGTCGATTACTGACAAATCATGTTCCAATCTGCATTTACTGTTCTGATTGTGGCTCCGCTGAGTGTATGATGCCTGGCTTACATTTATGAATTTAAGTGTCTAAATCCAACTTAAATCCCACACTTAGGTTCCTGTGATGGTCAGGAAGACACCACCTCCAGGTTGAGCTTCTGCCTGGCTTTTCTTTCAGAACCTGTAAGAACGCTGATAATATCACAGTGTATCTGTCTCAACTTGAAAATGCTCCACATGCTTTCAGACTGTTAGTCATTTAGACAGCTGCTGAAGTGTCATCCTTCTTTAAAAAAAAAAGAAAAAGAAAAAAAAAGAAAAACTTCAAATTCTTTCTTGTTTTGAAAAAAATAAATGCTGTTGTTTCTTTTTGTCTGTTCAGCACACATTCTGGTGGTGACTCGGAAAAAGTGATCAAATACACTGTGCGCGTACATCTTTCTGATTGCTTGTTATTAATTTACCCCTTGGAAGTAGATAGCCCCTGATGATGATGGATTTTGGATTCTATCTGCCTCGGGTCTTTTCTTTTTGTCTCTGGCTTATTTGCTTTGCTGTTGTGTGAAAATTGGAGTTTACCTGCTGTAGACTTTAGCCTGGCAAGAGCATTTTCCTTTTCCTAACTGCTTCCATTTTTATTATCAGTAACTAGTAGTAGGTTTGTTCCAAGTACCAAGTGAAAAATTGTCCTTTATGTATAGTATTCATAAGAATGGGCTTCTCAACATTTAATTATTTACAGACATCCTCTCTGTTTCTGAAGAGCTTTTTCTTTCGTTATGAACTTTAACCACTATGTTTTTCCAGTTAGTGTTTCCTTAGGTTGTGCTGCTCATGCAATATGAATGTGCCTTGCTACAGAGTTTAAGTGTGGCAAAGCAAACAGAAGCTTTTTGACAAACCATGTAAAACTCAGGCTGACCATGGAAAGCTAGCTGAAACCCAGTCACCCAGTGGCCATTAACTATCCTACAGGGTACAGACAAGGGTCTTAGCTGTGAACTGACAGTAACCAGCTACAGAAAACTGCTCTAACTTCAAGCTAAAGCCAGAAAACTGTGAAGAATTTTCCTGCAATAGACATAATTTTACTTCTGGTGCAGGTAAAAGATATGTAATCTGGTGACATCATCAGATACCCATGGCTTTTTAAATATGTCGGCTATCCTCATTTATCTTGGAATGAAAACTTGAAAATTAAAACTGGATGGCTTTTTCATTTTTATCCACCAAAACCATTTTTTTTTGAAAAGTGAACTTTGCAGTTTGAGGCTAAAATAATACTGCAGAGAGTGGGATGTAATGCTAATAGTTAATTAAATAGAAATGTATTTTGTTACTATTTCTAACAAGCTAATGACAGTCCTAAAAATATTTGCCATATTCCATAAAAATGTTGTAATTTTATTTTAATAAGTAAATTCACTTGAAATATGCACAGATTATGTTATTATGAGTTTTTTTGCTCTAACTGAAGCTCTCTCAATTTGCAAACAACATAGGCATTAACTAGTCATAGAATATGATGCACAGTTTATTCTAAGCTTTTTGGATACTTTCATGTTTCAAATGTTAGTATTTCAAAAATGATTGTGAGAATGATCTGATGCTTTCAAGGCCTTTCTATGCATTTGGTCATTATATATCACTTATCTGACATTACTGTGAGTCTGGAGATACTGTCAACAGTCTTGAAATCATGAATTTCCGTTTAAAAAATAGTATATTTCTAGTGTGGTACCTCTTCTACTCATTAATACCTGTGTACAGTAATCATTTGCCTGTCAGCCTATTTAGATAACCAGTACTGCATATTAGCCTGCCACAGTGGTGGTGGTAGGCTCCTCACAATGAGCAGTGGTGCTGTAGGAGTGTAGGTGGCTTTCAGGAGTGCTGTGCAAGTGTTCAGCTAGTTTCTGTACACCTGAAGTCATGTATAATGCACATTTCAATGTTTTATGCATATGAGTAATGGGAATAGAAAAAGTTGAGAACCATGTTTTTTTGCATGTGTGAAAATGATTAACATACCAGGTATCTTTGGGGGGCCAGTCCTTACAACTGACATTCATATTGTGGTTTTTTTTGTTAATGAGACACCTCCTTAAGCAATGCAGACTTAGTTATTTTTCACCTTCACAAGATACTACAAGACTGACGTATTGAAAATGCAGGAAAAAATGTTTCACGATTACACTCTCCCTATCTGTCTGCAACTGGGAGATGTACTCTTGTGTGTTCTTACAGTCTTCCCTAGGTGTCTGCTGTTGCTTTCTCTTGGAGAAAGGATGTTGGAACGGAGAGACATTAATCTGTCCCAGTATAGCTGATCTTGTGTTCCTAGATCCTTATTTGCAATGCAGCACATTTAAAGTATGAATGATCTAATTAACTACATGGAAAATAATTAAAAATAGCTTGGGAAGACTGCCTTTTTATTTTTTTTCACTCCAACAGAAAATCTGAGCCAGCATTTATATGCTGTTAATCTCTTTAAAAAATTGATATTGTATTTTTAGTAAAATGTTATCTAAAAGGTCACCAAATGTATTTAATGAAAAGAGCCATTAGAGTATGCCATTTTATATGAAACCATTCACTGACATCAGTATTTCTGCTCAACAAATTACCAACTTATGTCTAAGTAGCAATAGAGTGCTGTGCATTGGTTTGTGTGATCAAAACCCAGCATCTTGATCAAAAATCTGGATTGTAATATGACTGCCCCAAACAGTGGGCTCAAGCTTTCACTGATACAGTTGAACATGTATTGTTCACTAGACCCTAGAAGTTACAATCTTGGGTATATAGTAACAGTAAAGTTTGAATAATACAATGATCATAGAAGCTGCTATATCCAACTGGGTTGGTTGTGCACATTCTTAAGTAGGCACAGCTTTATACAAGCAGTGTTTCCAGGCATCTTGAAAACAGTTTCATTATTCAGTGTGTTAGTTCCTGAGGGCAGTCGTGTCTTTCTAAACACTGTAAATGCATTTGAGCAAAGAATATGACTATATTCAAAGCTGAGCTTTCTCCCAAAGAGTTTTTAATCCAACAGGTAACTTTACTTCCTCACCATAATGAACTTGAAAGTTGAGGTCAGATTATTGTGTAAGGTTTTAAATTGTGCCTATTGCATTACTTATACAGAATAGAAATACTTCTAGTGGATTTAAATAAAATAGATCTATGAAAATATACTGTATAAACCAAGAAACCACCACTTTTCTCTGAAAGTCTCTAAAGCTTGCTTGCACTGCTGTGTTAAAAAACATGGCTGTGTAGCTGTTAGAGTTAGAAGTCAGGTGACTAAATTGTCTCTTTATAGATAAGTTAAAAATTTTCATTTTTCTTCAAAGTATTTTGCAAAGTCATCAATACTGAAAATGTTGCAATTCCATTTGTACAGGGAAAGAGGTAAAAAGTGTAAAATAGTTTTTATTTCTAGAAGCCTTACATAATCCTAAAGCCTTTACCTGTCACTATTTTAGCACCTTCAGAAGGGATGGGGGCTGTAAAATCAGATTTCCATTTCTAATTGGAATTGACCCATCCTACTTCAGTACTATGTCAAAGCTCCAATTTAGCAGAAAAGGTGATTATGCAGGAAATGAGAAATCTTTCACAGTAATAATAGATTTTGTCACTAAAGCAAATTCTTTATAACTACATTAAGCATACGTGTATAGCTTACAATCTGTGTTCTTGTTTCCACAGTGCATACATTATAACAGACTTCATGGGCATCAGGAATGAAAATTTTATGAAGGTAGCTGCAGTTGGGACTTGGATGGGAGATTTTGTCACAGCATGGATGGTAAGAAATACAATATTACATTTTCAAAGAGAAGGAGTGAAGCAAATTTCTTAGTTTCAGAGAAGAGAGGAAAGGATAGGGGCTAAAACTCAGCTTCTACTCAGGGAAGTAGAAAATGAAGGTAAACATAGGTAAAGTGGCCTAATGGCAGGATATTTCACTACTTGGGAGTCAAAAAGTGTTTCAGAAGCTAGAGCACTACTTTGTTCCTTCTGTTATGAGTGAAAATTTTGTGAACGACAGCAAGGACTTAAGTAAAGACATTCTGGTGGCCATGTTTTGCTGTAAAATAGCATCATGACTTGCTACTTGATAAAACAGAGAGTAATAGCTCAAGATAAACGAGTCTAATTCAAAGGATTAAAAAGAAGAAAAACTGACTGAATGATGGAGGTGAGAAAAAGTAAGCAAGTGAGTTACATCTCAGAATTTGAAAGTAGCCTGTTTGACGTGAAATGATCAGATTAAATTTCTCTCTGGTTAAAAGGTTTAGAAGAATAAATTTTTGCAAAAGATTGGATGTGTTTGTAAGGTTGCTTTTCCCTTGAACCATAATTGTTAATAAAGTTATTTCTTTTACTGGTCATTACCCAGGTAGCTGCTTAGTGAATGAGAACCAGAAAATATCAGTTAACTGGGAACAAAAATGAACTACATCCACATGTTTTTTTATTGTTCAGGAAAAGCATTTATTGAATACAAAGCAATAAAAAGTGAGTTCTTTTTACTTTTGCTATTTTTTTCCAATGAGATTAGATTTTTACAATAAGTATATGTAAGAATTTTAACAATTGAGACTTTGACATTAGTCACTGATGTCAGTAGATTTGTTTAAACTGAGGTAAGAAGTCCATGTTTTTTAAGCTTGTATAATTTGTTTTTATTAATTAACTAGTAATTAATAACATTTTCCCCAATGTTTCATTAATACCTCAGTTTTTCTGTTCAAACTGATCAACATAATTCTAGAGAGATTCATTAAAACTGGAAACATTACCTGACTCTGAATGTTTATCACATATCGCATAAGCATGGTTGGAAAATATATCAGCACAACATGTAGAAAGTGTTAGGAAAAATCACTATAGAAATGGTTTCAAATAAGAATCACTGTAAGACTCTGAGTATATTCTACTATAGTAGTCTGAGAAGTGGATCTGAGTTTATGTCAGCTTATCTTGTATCCGCCACATACTGTGAACATACTGTATAACAGAAAAAAAAAGAGCATGAAGGATTTTTTTTCAGTATATTGTTTAGATGTGTCAGTGGTTTGTCTGAGACAAATTATGCTCTGTGAAATGGTAGCCATGAAAATCAAGTACAGAACATATCATCTGTATGTAGAAGCTTACAAGAAGGAGTCAACACACATGTTGACTGATGTTGACCATTAATGTGGATTTCTGCAGAATCACTATTGAAGTTCATGGCTATTTGTGAAAACCTTTAGCTTGAACCTTTTTATTTACTGTGAAAGGAAAGATGATGCATAAGCTAAGCTGAATTGAGAGAGGTCATGTTCAGCAGACATAAGTGAATTAGAGTTTTGACAGCAGATTACATACAAGTCATACACTACATTCCAGTTTTTTGGTCCCTCTTTTCTTATTTACTACAAAAAAAAAAATATTATGTGCAGCACTGATCCCTTTGTGCGTACTTAAAACTCTCCCAGGTCTTTTCAGCAATAGAGGTAAACTTGGATTGTACCAAATAAGATTCAATTGGAGTACGGCTTTGTCACTGAAGAATGAGAGGTAGACTAGGAGAGACTACTAGGGCAGTTTGGGAAGGGGAAATTGGTTGGAGCCACTGCTCAGTAACTGGCTGGGCATCAGTTGGTGGGTGGTGAGCAGTTGAGCTGCGCATCACTTGTTTTGTATGTTCTTTTATTGTCATTGTTATTATCTTCTTCCTGATCTACAAAGCAGCAGCAGAATGCTGTATAACTGGGGATGAATTTTCGAAGAAGTCACATTCATGGCACAGTAAATTCCCATTTTCTCAACAACACATGATATAGACAGTCCATCACTCCTGCAGCTTAGTGCCTCACTTTGCTGACATTTAGTATTTGCTTCCCTTTCCCTCTGTCATTCTCCCAAGTTACCCATTGCCAAAGAAATTTTTAAAATATTTGTAGACTCTTTTTCCTGTGTCTTTTATTAGAATTGTCTGAGTATAAATTAAAATCAAAATTGGATTTGCACGGAGAGCACATTCAAACAGCCTTTGAAAAGTGACATTCAGTTTTAGTCATTTTAATTTTGAGAGAAATGCTGTTACATGGTGCTAATGTGAATACTTCTTCATAGAACTGTAATCCATGTTTCAATCAGCAACAGTGGTTTTCATTCACTGGTAGAAATGTCAAATTCCTCATATTTTTCATATGCAAAGATTTCTGAAATCTTCAAATTTCTTATCTCTGGTGTTTAGATCCTCAGAGAAAAAAAGAACAATGAGATTGCTTTTGCAGTGCAAAATGGGATATAGAGTGTTGAAGGGCAGCTAAGCCTTGGAACATCAAAAGAATGGACAGTGTCAGATATAGAGCTCCTATTAGCACCGGAGTGTGGACAGCATGAAAACCTCCATTGTTAAAGCATTCTCAAAATTTACAGAGTAAAAAAGTTTGCAGAGTATACCCAGAGCGCGTTGACAATATGGAACACTAAGATGATATTTTTGTCTTAGTGCTGATGGTTATGATATGCTATCTGTAGATACGCTGTCTGTCATAACGTCAAGATCTTGCTCCTGGGCTTTAATGGTCAGATGAGGGCCATTATTTCATAAGTAAAGCTAGAAATTCTTTTGCCCCTCGTGTATCACTTTACATTCATCTACTAACAACTTCATCTGCCGTTTTATTTGCTAGGGACTTCCATAAGGAACATTCTCAGTTCTTCATGGTCAGCACAGTCATCATCCTTATTACTGTGAATAACTTAATATCATTATGAAGCTTTCTCACCCCACTGCTCACTCATTTTACAAGGTTACTTAAGAATATGATGAAGAACTGCATCCACTGCACAAATCCCTGTGGAACTCTGCTAATGACCTCCGTCCATTGCAAGAGCTGTCTGGCTAACCTGCTTACCTTCTGTTTCCTGTCTTTTGACCAGCTATTTATCAACATAAAGACCTTCCCTAAAGCTCCAACTGTTGGGTTTCTGTAGAAGCCTTTGATATGGGATTTTAAAAGCCTTTTAAAAAAAAAAATCAGGTTAGGCTGTTTCAATGACATCTCTTTTATAAATGTTCTTTGTTGACCTCATTCAGTAATCGCATTCTGAAATATCCCCATTCCTGATATTTACAGAGCCATACACTTAACTTAGCACTCCTTTCACAGCCTCAGTGTTCCCTGCTACCATTATAGAAGTATTCAGATGATGCTGAGTGGCCCTGAAATTGCTGTTTCTATGAAAGACAAAGAGCTTAATCGCAGGAACTGTGAGCGTGCTGAACAGTTTGGGGATGCCTTCATGTGGCTGCTTACTGACAGAGAGCTTAATTCCGAACTCTTAAACCTTATATTCATTTTAGCTTATTTTTTGTTTTCTCTTAAAATGCTTTTGGCATGGTTTTGGAAGTGAAAAAAAATTAATGTAGGAGTACATTGTTTTATGTATTCCTAAATGTAGTGGAAGGGGCAGAAGCAGAGCCTGAAAATGGTAGTTAGTGTCGCTCTGTAAACACAAATGTCTATGCTTGTAGTTAAGTTAAGTAGTTGTAGTTAAATATACATATTCCAAATATACATATTTGGAATATGTATATTTCAGAGAAGATCAACCATTGGCATACAATCTCTCTTCCGTGCAGCATGGTCCTTTGGATCTCTCAGGGCTAGGCAAGGAGGATCTTACCAAGCTTTGGTTATTTCTGTAGTTAGGTGGCTGTTTTTTGAATCATAATTTTGGACTAGGAACCTGTGGATGTTTGTTGAAGCTGGACCCCTCTTGGCCTTGTTGCTGTGATACACCTTTTCTCTCCTTGTCTGCAGTACAAGCTGAGGATACAATATTGTTTCCTTAGTTTGAGATAGAAATGTTTAACAGCAGTAAATATATGCTTACTTAGAACTCTTGACCTTGTAAATGCTGACGTATCCTCTCTCTCGTAAATCAGGATAATGCTTTAATGTACAATACAGTGCAGGGTAAAGTAATGTCACCCATACATCATACTGCAAAAGCTTGATTTTATTTTCTGGTAGATATCCAGTACCTGTAGATTATGCTCTGTCTGCTTTATTTGTTTTCGTAACAAGAACAGGTGTTTACTTGTTACCATTAAATTAATTTTTTGCCAAACTATTGGAAAGAAAAAAAAAAAGTATTTGGAGATACTTACTTTTCATTGTTGCCATTGAAATCCTGAAAAATATATTTGCAGAATAGCAGAACAAGCTGATGAATGATTTTGAAGTTCTTCTCTTGTGTTCTTTAAGACAGGAGATTATTCTTGTCCTCATATTTTCTGAGACATGACTACCCATTTTGACATTCTAGAGGAATGAAGGATTCGTTGCCACTCTGCAGAAATTAGGCTGATTTATCTCTGTTTTTATTTCTCTGTTTTTATTTCATCTCATAATGTGTATGTGTTAATAGGGCATGTTCAAAGGAAGTGAACAACCTTGATAGTGCAGATACTATCATGTTTCAGAATATAACAGAAGCACCAACCTACTGCAGTGCCAATAGATAGAAAATAAAATGCTAGTATGATTAAAAAGTGAAAACCGTCTTTGGGGCAGAACACCACTATAATAGAATGATGAAAGGAAATGCAACCTGATGGCTAAAAAAAACTTTCTGAGATGTTGTACGTATTTTTCTTATAAAATGACAGCCACAAATGTTAACTTTTGGATTGTATGAGTCTTAAAGAGTGATCTTTCTCTGGAGAGAATACTGTCCTGCAAAGACTAGTGTATTTTTTTATTTAGAAGCAGTGAAAACTCCACCATCTTGGTGCTCATTCAATGATGGGAGAGTCAAGGAGTCTTGAATGAATGACACCTTTTCTAACTAATGCCTCTGTCAAGAATTGAGCATGACAATTCAGACTATGATCAGTGTCAATCTTCTTGATTGTTTCTATTTCGCTGACGTATCAAATGACAAAATAAAACTCTAATTGAATTTGCAGTGGTGTCTAAAGTACTGTATACCTAACAACTTGACTGCGCTTCAGTAGTGGAAATGAAATTAAACCAAGATGCATCAAATGGAAGGAGTAAAGTATATGACACATTACTAAAACCACTTGCCAGAGCTGTACAGGAATGTGACTAATGTCATTGGTGGCAATGTACTTCTTTCAGAGCAGCAGGCACAATGCTATGCTTCCATCTTTGTTTTTTTTTCCTATTCTTAACGGTCAGTCCAGTTGCAGAGTCATTCTGTATCTAGTTGTTCTGTCTCTAGGTGATAACATGCACATAAAGACATTGACACAACTAGCATTCATATATTAAATCACAAAAAAAAAACCTTCTAATTCTGTGTTTTCAATTTTGTAGAGCACAAATGTATTCATATCCTGCTCTTGTTCATGGCTGGTATGTAGTTATATAAGGCGTAGTGTGCCTGGTGTCATCTGAGTTCATCCAATCATCCCATCAAGTCAGATTGCACTATTATTTATTCATTGATTGATGGCGTAGCCATCTGTTCTTGTGCTCTGGTTTATAATTATCTGCCTTTTCAAACTCCATCTTTTTTTTATATTCCCCTGTTACCTTGTCATTTGAGTTCTGACCAGGCATTGCCAGAGGTGTTACTTCATCCCTGTCTCCTTCCCAACCAATGAATTCTTTCAGTGCATCTTCACAGCAGGGTGTCTTTGTTGAAGTTAAGCATTTTCTGGACTTCAAAATTGGCTTGGTATATCCATGAGTGAAAGTCTCAGTATTTTCTTCTAGAGTAGACTACATTCAGCTCCTCAGAATTCAGGAGTAAAAATTGGAAGTCCCAAAGATCTGCCCCCAAATTTGTCCTAGGATTTCAGTCAAGTAACCAAGCATATATCAATGAAATGATTATCTGACACTTTCCTGTGGCAAGCAAAAATCTCGTTTAAATTTGTAGAAGATTTCACCCAACAGTTTTGTTATGATTTTGTTTGGTTTTGAAGGAGTATAAACTGTTATGCACGTTTCTGTGACCTCGTACACACATTTATTGTACTGTCTGGATCATTTTCTTTTTACTCTGCATGTGTTCATGCATATTAGTTCAGTAATCCTGAACCTGGTGAGCACTGCAGCAAAACCCAGAATGCTTGCTGGGCCTGGTGAGAGAAGTGTGTGGGTTGTGCAGAAGGAGACTTTGTCACTCATCTGACCACCTCAGTGTCTGGTGAGTGGCTTTAGAGGACTCAGGTGATTTCCTGTTGCTAACAGTGGTAGATCACAAGCATTCAAACATGGGGGATCTGGCATGTCACCATCTTATGGCCTGTATGAGAACGACTGATAATGAGAGGAATGGGACTGTGAATACAGTACCTGAAACTGCCTGAGGAGGTGTTTGCCCAGAACCTAATAACACTAAACAAAACTGTCAGTCAGATTAAACAGTAAATAGGAGATTGCTGAGTGACTTTTAAAAAATAGAAGGAATTATCTTGAAATGAAGTGGAGAAGGAGCATGAAAACTTGTGACTGAGTAAAGGAAGGTAGCAGAGCAGAAGTCAAAACTTAGTTTGACACTGCCAGAAGTCACCCCACTGCCATGTTGTGTGTGTCTGACTAGGGTAGGTATAGCATATTCCTTTTAGAATGTTGTGAGCAGCCTGCTTCCAACTTGTGTTCTGACAGTGCTCAGTACACCAAGCAGAGACCTGGACCTTGACTGTGTGCATATCTGTGGGGTGCTCTTTCTTCAGTGAATGAATTAGCAGATTGGAAGAATGAATGACATGGGCACACCTTAGATCTACAAATGATTTGTGCAAGTGGGGGAGCCCACACCACTGAAAGGGCTGTATGTTCTTGTAACCTCCAAGTCTATGGTACCTTAGCTATATGTGTGTCATGTGCGCTGATTTGAATCAGGCAAAGAAGGGTCTCAAAAAATGTTAACATTAGTTAGATGCCAAGCATTGTGATTTATCTGTTACAGTGCTGGAAGTGATCCTGATTATATAGTTCACTGATTGCTGATTAATGATGTACCATTAATAAATCAATAAAACACTTTGATTTTTATTTGATTTAAACCTTGTGAATTGAGATGTTTTTCCCTGCAGCACTTAAGTATTTTCAGTAATCTGAAGAGCTATGTCTTTTTTGTCAATATATGAACACAAAATAAAGGTCTGTGAGAATGCTGTGATTGATGTTTCAGGCACACCAATGTACTTTCAGAACTTGTAAACATAGAGGAGTGGCCTGAGAATGTGTTGTGGTTTTTTTTCAAAGTTAGGCTTGATCCATTAGTTCTTTTTGCCTTACAAATAAAAAAGTTATGTCATATCTTCTGTTTTCAGATCAAGCTGTGCAGTTGATGATGAATAGTCTTACTGCAAGAATATAACTGTTACAAGCTTGCTAAAGAGATTCTGTTAATTATCAGTAAAGCAGTCCAGATTCTCAGCTTAATCTTCAGTCACATTCTTTACTCCCTTCTCAGATCTGAATCATGATGATGGCATGGGGTTTTCTACTGGAGCAAAAAGTCTGCTGATGGTCAGTCAAGGTTCACCCAGTAGAAACGCAACCCAATATTCATCTGTGGGTGAACAATGAGTTTCTTGTATCCTGCAGTGTTTAGTGCTCTGGTGGAACATATGTTGGTGTTTTCCTGGATATAATACTTCTTACAACACAACCTTAAATTCTTTGTGGTTTCAGTTTCCAATTTTTACACAGAAAAATTAGCATATTGGATGCCTACCTGTGCAACCTTGTCTAGGGACCCTGCTTTGGCAGGGGGTTGGACTAGATGATTTCTAGAGGCCCCTTCCAACCCCTACAATTTCGTGATTCTGTGATACTTGTTTTTTCCTTCTTCGCTTCATATATGTGGGCTGAGGTGTCAAGATGGATGTTGCTTTTTTAAACTGACAACAACAGAAATTCCCGGTGTTTGTGAAGAGATGAGAAATGCAAGAAGTTAGACCTTGCGTGCTGACACTCACCGTGGTGACAGCAAGCTGCCTCTCACAAGATAGCTGTGTATCTTCTTACCGTCACTGGAGCACTTGCCAGCTACAGTTCAAGCTACTTTCCTTCTGCTTTGAGTATTGCCAAAAACCACAAAGACCTCCATTGATTCCTTCATGAAGATCTACACTATACACAGGTGTCTTAATTGGTGTGGTAGATACTTGATGAGTAGTCTCACTGTTTCTGCAAGACCTAGTTTATCACCCAGCCTCGGTCTCAGACCAAGCAAATACCTGAAGTTAAAAAAAGATGTTTTGTTAACTGGAGCTGTCTGAGATGTGTGGGCCTTGTGTGCATTTATTTTCCACCCTTATTTTTATTTCCTCTAGAACTGTTTCATCTGCTGCTTGCAGATTATGCTGATGTTAAACCATATGTATTATTGATGTCTTGGGTGAAAAGAATAAATGGATAGATGCTGAACAGCAGCATGTCCGTTCAGAAGTATCTACTCTGTTGCACTTTCACAATTATGTATCAGTAATGTGGATTTACATATGAAATGTATGTTTTGAATAGTCCTGTTCTTGGTTAATAATGTTTTTACTTTTTTGAAGCTCTTGTTGCTTATATGGAAATCAGACTTAATCCAATAGAGATTTACTTGTTCTAAAAAGGATTTTATACAAGGCCAGAAAGGACAGTAGATAGAGAAGACTGGAATTATCCAACCACATGGATATGGAAGTAGTTTGTCTGGGTTTTGTTCAGAGGATGAGATACCTTTTTAGCATTAATTTTCTGATTACACTAGCACAAAAGCAAAATAAAACTGTTATCTATATGGACACTGTTCTGTAGTTGCACATGTGATATTTCTTGAATTAAAAGTATACCATTCAGAATAAATCAGGAATTCAGTACTGGGACATACCACTCATTCATCTTACCTGCCATCCTGTATTGGTCATTGTGAGATGCTCACAGTGAAAGTTAATGCTGAGCCCTCATAAGGATTGGCATCCTCTGAGAGTGTCTAGAAGGCGACAAGTAATAGTAGGAGAGTGGAAGTGTATTTTTTCCATGAAGCTTTCAACAACTACAGCCCCAGCTACTGTCAGCAGGGAACACTGTGGAGCATTGTGGCTCCAGCTGCCTAGGTGAATTTTTTGCCATCAAAGCAAGGAAACAGTTTCCTCATGGGAAAAGATAGGAATAAACAAGCAAACAAGCAAGCAGGTAGGAACAAGATGCATCTGTTGTTCACTGGAGCAGTGAAGCTCCCCCTGAGAGGGGGTTCAGGAGGTGCAGAAAAGTGAAAAAGATGTTTACTATTTAGAAGCTACTGTTTTGGGTGTGGGTTTTTGTTTGTTTGTTTGTTTGTTTTTGTTTTTTATTGAATGTCCTGGCACACATCACAATCCTCTGAAAATCTCTAACTTTATCTGATTTGAGAAGTGAAGTCTTTTCATGTGACATTTATTGTGTGATTTTCTGATATTATAATATTGAAACCGGTGCTATTTCTTGCAAGAACTTCTAGGATAACTCTTAGAGTGAGATAAGATTTTGAATTTGTTAATGCTTCCTAACTGATTTCACTATTAAACATAGGAACCTGTTTCTGACTTAACTTTCCTCTCTTAGAACCTCCAGTCCCTCTTGAAAGCTAAATGATGCAACAAGTAGAACCAACAGGCAAATTAGAATTCTACAAAGGTAGTAAAAAATCCATGACAACTTTCCCTGAGCTGTGTGAGCACAGTGTGCATCACTGATTTCAGTGATCAGTAGAAGTTCTGTGATTGCTTTTTCTGTGTTACATAGACAGCTCCTTCATGTAGCGGGTGAGGAACTCAACAATTCGAAATAGAAGGGGAGAGCATGGTAGCAAGCCAAGACCTGACAACCTAGATATTGGTGTAGTGGTGTGCTTAGAAGTGAAGGTTACTGTTTTCTGACTGTGATGAGCATGGAACTGACACTTGATTTCTTTTGACCTCAGACGTATCTGTGCATTTTTTTTCTGGATATAATCTTTCATTTAATTTCAGAACAGTGATGAACAATGTTTTGGAATCTCCAGTGCTCTGAGATGCTTTAAAAATTAATGAAGGATCATGTCAAATATTGATGGGAGATATTCTGTTCTCCAGATGTGATAGGTGAAAGATGGTTCCATCTTTTTCAAAAGAGGTGTAAGGGAGAAGATACTTTATCCTGCAAATCAAATCTTCAACTGATTTGTTTTGTAGCTTCAATTAGCCCTCACTTACAGGAAGACTTGGAGTTTTACATTAATGTTTCCTCTTTATTGCATTCTCTTTTAACTTTTTTCTTGTGTAGCTGTACTTGCATCTTTATGGTGTTTATACAGCAGATCTTAACATATCTTGGTTACGTGTATTTAGGAGCTGAAGTCAGAGTACTATATAAACTAAAGAACCTACACAGCAGTTCTGCATTGACATGATGTACTCCTAAAAGAGGGTGTGAAAGTGTGGGTGTCAGAAGTGCTGCAGCAGTGGGGCTCTAGAAATAACGTCCTTTCTGAAGATCTTTCAGTACAGATGGCAAATGTGTAAATTGTTGGAGGCTCTAAGATGGACACTTCCTTTCTGGAACAGTTGTCTGGCTGTGTTTGAGTCTGCAAGCACAAACCTTTTTCACTGACTGGCAAAAAAAATAATAAAATCTTGCTAGAACTGAAACTGAAGCATTACCTCAATAAATCTGAGATGTGAAATGAGAAACTCTATAGTGTAATGGGAAGAGGATAAGTATTATTAAAAAAATATTGAATTAACTGTGTAAATTCAGACAAAGATCTTTAGTATACTAAATATATGGTGAAATAAGACCTTCTGAATCCACAGGGAGAGATTAGCAGCAGATGGCAGTGGTACACAGCAAAGCATTTCTTTAATTCTGAATTCCTTTAGAGTATGTAGGACAAACTATTGGAAACTGTAAATGGAAAAGAGGAAAGAAGACCATTTTATTATGAAAAAACACAATACTCTTGCCTAACAAAATGATGTGTAAAATCCCTGCTCCTTTACAAGGACAGTTCAGTTGAAAGTGGTACAGAAAGAAGAGTTTATTGCTAGTCTTAAATTACGTTATTAAACTACTGTATTACGAAGTTGGTAGAAGCTGCAGTTGCCTCTGTTATCAGTTTTTCTTCTGTATAGACTTGTCTCCACTTTTTGCACTTTTTATTTGACATTTCCTGTAGCATAATAATTGTAACTGAAATCACTGATAAATTCTTATTGTTTCGATTTCATCCCTGATGCTGTTTTATTGGGAAAATACATTTAGAGTGTGGTCAGAAATAAATAGTTTGAACGCCTAGGTTGCCAGAGTATGTTCCTTTTGTACTGAAGTACACCTGAAAAATCAAGAAGGTTATACTCACAGTAACTACTGTATCTTGAAAATGGTGTCTGGTGTTGCCATAATCAATTCAACCCACACATTCTGAAGATCAATATATCAGAAGAGCAATTAAGCAAATGCCTGTGTAACTACAGCACAGAATTAATTTCCCTGTATGGTACTGCATAATATATGAATTTTTTTACAACAAATTGTGTGAGAAGTTTTCTCATAATCCACCCTGCCAAGAAATAATAGAACCCTTCATTAATTTGTAGCTGCAGTCATCGACTCCACCTTGTACGTAAGGAAGATGGTAATAAAGCTAATCCTGAAATGGAGAAATCTTAGGAAAGGTTAAGTTGGGCTTACATTTGGATTTTGAAATCTGAACTTGTGATTATGCTCAAGAAACACTGAAAAACTGACATATTCAAACAGTGTCTTGTGAAAAAAGATCAGATATTTTGACTTCCAAAAACTCTGTTTCTAAAATCCAAGTTAATGATGATTACAACAGACTTACTCTATTTCTTCTTAAAAGTTATTAAAATAAAAATTTAATGTATTTGAATTAAAATTCATTTAAAAACTTCGTTTACTAAAAGGCTTTCAGTAAGTTGAGTGTAATCTTAGTTTCTTTTTATTGTTATTTTACATTACTTGAAATGGGATCTTTAAGTACTTCTTTAATGGGTAGAAAAATTGTCAAGTTTCACTTAAACTTTTCTAAGTACCTTTAAAGTCTCCATTAAACAGCTATTTTTGTAATTTCTTACAGTACTATGCTTCTCCAAATCACAAAAGAAATCACTGCCTCCTACACTGGCAGTAATAAAAAAAAATTTTGCATTTTGCAGACATTAGGGATTGATCTTGATAGCAATTTGTGGAAATAGGTATGCAAATATCCCTGTTTTACAGTAGAGAACTGAAGCAAAGAAAATGCTAACAGATTAAGCTTTTTCAAGCCAAATTAATCAGGCGATACGCACAGCTGCCAATAAAGTTACACTGACCTTTTGTTAGTGTAAATGATGATGAAAAAATTTATTTTGTACAGCAGATTGTCAGTCCTTGTATCTTGCAGTTGGGAATGCTTTGGTTCTTGTCTGGGTTACGTATGGAGTTGGTGATGGAGGTATAAACCTGATTTCAGCTCCATCTTTATCCCATCACTGTTTTCCTCAAGTCTTTTTGTAAAATTATTTTCTTTGTCTCCACTGGTGACAGTGTCCCGATGTATCTAAATGATGTCTCTGCCAAAAATAACTTCTACAAGAACCTGAAGTGACATCTAAATGCGTGAGAGATTCACAAAAAGGAGCTGCTCTGGGTTTTTATCCTAGCCAGTGATGAAAGCAAACCTAAAGGTTTTGCCTTGCCTGTAAGCAGATGAAGGAATGTTTCCAGGTTGTGGATGCACTGAACCATGCTTGCCCTTCTCTTGGCTTCATCTGTGTACGAACCACAGAACATATGGTTGGTTGTGTTGTTTTTTTTTTTCCTGTAAAGTGTTCTGTTACAATTTCTGAGAACCTCTGGCCCATTTCTTCTACTGCTTTGCATTCATTTTAGGCTTGTGTACTCTACCAAACTGAAGGAATTTATACTTCTGTCTGGCTGAGTAGAAATCAGGGCACATGTTCTCTTAACTTGAAATCAGAAGGATTGCTTAAATTTTTGGCCCCTCATAAAGAGGGGTCGAAAAAGACTTTTACCACCCTAAAAATTAATTTTTTAATAAAGAATCTGAATAGATTGTTTGTCAGTGGGATCTACTACTGAGTGCTGTCAGAAGGATTATCACAGGGAGGACAAGTCCTGTAGGTGTGTGAATCCATCAGTGTTATGATAAGCCAAGGTCCAGGGCTAGGACAAGGTGCAGCTCAGGTTAGGGTGTCTTACTGTTGTCATAGGCAGGCCCGTACTTAGCCCATTGAAAACAGTTTCTTTGCCTTTTTTTTATCACTTACAGACCTTGCAAATATCCACAGCAGACAATGGAGGAAGCTTTATACCTGTATTGCTTTATACTACCTGACAGTACAGCCCTAAGTTATCCATTTGCTAAATGATTTTCACTACAGGAGCAGCTGGAAGTGGGGATATTTGCATTATATTTGAGTTCATACCTCATGTAGAGAATGAGCATAGTGACCAAGTGGTGGTTTGATCATAGAAAGAATGTGGTTTATCCTCCACCAGCTGTAGCTTTTGACTTCTTGATCTGAATTGATTTTTCTGGACTACCATAATAATCAGTGGAGAGAAAAGGACATGTTAAGTGCATGGAGTATAGTGGGCATTTGAAGTAATGCAAATAAACCACATTGTAAAACTGCTTATTTTTCTCAGCTGGTAATCAAAGAACTGTAGGGTGACAGATTTAGCTGTTTGCACTTGAGGTATTAAAGTCATATATCTGAATACAGGGAGTTGAGAAATGCCAGAAGTTGTTCCACAAACTAGGCAGAGTTAAACCATAGCCATGTGTTCTGTCAAACATCCCCTTGGAACTGAGGAAGGTAAAGGAAGACTTTCAGAATGACACAGTTTTCCTGGTAAAACATTAAAAGAACTTCACATAAAATCTGGAGTCATGCAGCAGTGAATAAAATTAAACTATAGTGAACATAAAACATAGAAAATTCACATACTACAGCACTGTGAAATCAAGGATTGCATGAATGGCAATGGGAACAAGCAGGACTGTATATCCTCCAGAATCTGAAATGTTATGTTTAACTTAACAAAATTGTTAGGAAGAAATGTTGCTTAAATTATCTACATTTTGAGATTGATTTTGGGTAGTTGGATCGACATTTGTAGATAAAAACTTGCATGTCTGTGCGCACGTTCAGTACTTGGAGGTATCTTGTTTCTGTTATTTTACTATGAATGGAGAACAGCCTTAATTTATATGAGACGTATTAGACCCAGAGTATTCTAATCAGCATAAGACAAACAAATATGGTTTATTTATTGCTAAGCTGGCCTGTGACCGCAGAGAGCCTCAACTTGTTGATTTCTGTTGAATCTCTTCTCCTGCAGTGATTTTCTGGCATTTTAATTGGCACGGCCAAAGACAGAGTGGGCACTTACCACCTGCGTGCTTTGCTAACCTACAATTTGTATTGCTTTAACCTATTTCCAAGGTTATTTATGCCATTTAGTAGACCAGCAGCTGTTAAATGAATTTGAGGTAGCTTGGTAGCCCCAAAACAGCCGCATGATGCTCCAAACCAGATATTTGAGAATGACTTCAGAACAGATGCCAACACTGCCTGATTATTCCTCTATTAAGCAATACTTCTGGTGTCTTGTCAGGTCAGATTTGCATCTTGTTTTGCCTTTGGAAAGGCATAGAGATTTGAGAGATGATGATTTGATATATTGAGAGCACTATGCCACTGTAACATTGAAGGTTAAGTGTTGCTGTTCTGCAGGGTTATTGAAGGCTTGTTTGGTCCTCAGTAGAATGGAGCTTTTATATAGTTTTAATGAAAATTACTAAGAAATTACTTACAAATGTTATAAAATTTGACAGGAAGGGATAACCAGAAGGGTACTGAGAAATTGGCTATGATACGGATTTTACATTAAAGTCTGTAAAATCTAGCTGTTGTCTTATGATATCATACTCTTACATCAGAAATTAGCTTTTTCCTTTTAGGTTTCTTTTCTAGCAACTCATGCCCTATCATTCATATCTGTTCATAATGATGCACAGATGATAGCTAAAATACGCTGATTGCAATGCTCCAGCATAGGGTAGACTTGTCGGAGAACACTCAGATTACCATTGGAATTTTAACTTATGAAAATCAAGTTAATTTCTAAAAATACAATACATTTCAGAATGAAGTATAAATTAATACAAAAGATTAACCAATTTTTAGAAGGGAAGCAGATTAAATCACTTGTATCCAAAAACAAATTATAAAATATAATAGTAGCATGGCTATACTTCATTTAATTAGCTTGTGTTCACAAATAATGTTACCAAGCAGAGAAGCAAATACTCTGTGTGTTGTCCATGTGGCTAAAGCTAATAAAAATGTACTCAGTGTCTCAACTATCAGCAATTAGTACTGATAAAGTTTTAAAAAAAAAAGTCCTTATATTGTCAACACAGGTTAAACATACTGATGAAGTTAGGAGTCAAGATATTTTTAAAAGCAAAGAGTAGAACACTGAATCAATGTGTAGATGTAATTACACCTTTTCATAAGTTTGACTGACCATACTAGAATGGTCATCCCCTAACTGATGAAGTTACACTGGAATAAAAAGCAGCGTATAGGTAAAGCCTACACATCAGGGAATGAGGGGCCCTTTAAAGGGCTATAGTACTAGTATATATAGCACTAGTAGATCCTGTTCCATTTTCAGTTCACTTATACATACTGAATCCAGTCCTAGCATAATTTTACTGAGGTCACTTGGAGGAAAATTTGAATTATTCATTATGTTCTTAAAAGTTTTTGAAGAGTTCACAGTCTATTCCATATAAAATACTGATTTACTTCAGAGAGCAATGTTGATTTTGCTCTCGGGTCTCTGCTGCTGCCCATAAAGCATTCAGGCAATGTTCTTGTAGTTTATGATGTCAAAAGTATAATCCCTTGAGTGAATTATATATATTTGTATTCACACTAGGTCATCTTATTGCCCGAGGGTTTACGGACAGTCAGATTGCTTCCACCAACTGACAGGTTTTTGAAGTCTGGGCAGTAGCTTTCCTCAGAAACACTCGTATCTCAGGTATGGGTAAAGTATGATGTCATGATGACATGAGAAGAGTGTTAAAAGTTCAGTTCAGTTCCATCTGATTTTGAGAAATGTTTATGGCAGGCTATGCCCTTTTACTTTCAACTCTTCTTAAAGCAGGTATAATTTTTCTGTGACTGAATCCCCTTATCCTTTTTCAGAAACGCTCAAGGAAATATTTCTGTCCATCTCAAGCACTCTTCTATTTAAATACAACGCTTTTAGCAGTCTTCTTGAAATCTGATATTGCTGTTGAGCTGTTCCTCAATGTAAAAGAAAAAGCACTTTATGGCAGAAGGGGATTGAAGTGTCTTTGCTGGTGCTAAGATATAACAGTCTTCTAGACCTGTTTTCTAGTCCAGTAGTAGTACAATAGGAAAAATTATGAAAGAGTATTACTCATCTGACTATGCAAGTATATTTTGTATTTAGACCTGGCACTTATGATACACTGTAGTGGCTGGCGCCCAATCTATTGAAGGCTTGAAGGCACCCAACTCTTCAGTTTAAGTGCAGGTTTATACTTTCTGCTAAACTAGAATATCTTTTTCTTGTATGTTTTTTCTTATGCCAATATGGAAAAAAGAAAGCTTAGCTTTTGTTGTTGTTCTCATTTATGGTTGTTTTTTTTTGTTTGTTTGTTTTTCATGGTTTGATTGAGAGGGGATGAAACAGTTATTGGGGAGATAAGCTAAAGGTCTGGGATTTGAAGCTCATCAGATGTAGTTGTTTCCCTCTCTTCTGAGTGATATCATTCTTATGGAGATTTAACTTAGGTATAGCTAAATCCTCCACCCTGCTGAGCCACTTCCTTCATCTGAGAGGTTCTTCATTCCAGGGGAGCATAGCTATCAGAGGAGGTCACTGCTGCAAAGGGGACAGCAATCTCTCCAGTACCTGGGACCAGTGCTGCAGAGAGTTTTGAAGACCACAGCAATGACCTTCACCTGGAACCTGAAATCACGGAGGAGTTTGCATGAAGATCAGAGTGCCAGGGAGATGTATTCACGGTGGCTGTGTTGCTAAGCAAACTGGCAGCTGCTTTCAGTAGCAGTGAGAGTTTTCTACTCTTGGTTATAATGAGATGCAGTAATCAAACCTGGAGGTCATACGTGTGTTGATGATTGCTGCCAAATCTGTGACTGTAGATGCCTAAGAGAAGTATGATTTTCATTATTTTATACATCAAAATTTGATGTTTAGCAGGGTGCAGATTTTCATCATTTCTGCATTGTCTTCAGTGTGAGTGAAGAGGAAGAAGCAGTGGTTTGACAGGAATCTAGGAATATTTTTTCCATGCTATTCATTCTGTACATCCCCAGGATACACAGACTTTGTTCAGATTGAGTTTATGTGCTCCCCAGTTTGCTTATGGGGTGGTAGTTGTTAACCAGATGATTAAGAATGTTCTGTTGTAACTGGGTGACTAAGGAACACTTCTTCTTCTGTATTCTGATTCTTTCCTTGCTTTCTACAGTTGTTTTCATTGGCTTTTAATTTCTTTCAAAATAATAACAAAATTGTATTTCCATTAAACTAGTTGGAGTTTTGAACAATCATGTGCACATCTGTTGAGGATGGAAACAGCTACACTGCACTGCATGTGTAAGAGAGAATCTAGGGCATATTTATTCATTTCATATGAAAGTACAGTATAGTGATTTAACAAAGCTTAATTGTAAATAAGTGAATTAAAAAGATTTGCTATGTCTAGATACACTTATTTATTTACTGCATAGGAGCTAGGGTAAACACACTCATACAGGAGATCATCTCATTGAGTCATGAGATTCAAAGTGGACTCCCTAAACAACTTGAACCATGGAGATAAGGGGTATAGGTATGACTGAATCCACTCCTAGTCCCAGACATGGTCAACAGTTTATGTCTTAAAGTTGAGGAGGCCCATCCTTTGAGTCATAAGGTCTAGAGCGAGCCCCCTGGTTTTCTGAACGTATCTTAGCTGCTGCTAGATCCACTCCTTGTCTCAGACTTGGCCAACAGTTTATGTCTAAGGGATAATGCGTGAACAATCAGTCTAGAATATAGTCTTAGCAAAGCTAACAAAGCCTGAAACAAACTATTAGTAATTTACCAAGGATCTGTGCTTGCAGCATCTTAATGTCAAGGTATAAGAGATCTCTGCACAGGCATAACCTCAAAAGGCATCCCTGCTCAAGAAGATATTCTGTTGTGCAGCCTGCTGCCCTAAAGGAGGACTTGGAGTTCTGGGCTGTTCACTATTTGTGGAGTAAAATGACTTCTAGTTTTTTTTTCTGTTTTTTTTTTTTTTTTTATGGCAGCTTCTATTTTTTTTTTTTTTTTTTAACCGGGGTGTTTNTTTTAAGGCACGTCATCAGTTGATCTTCATGTGTTGAACCAGGTGTCTGCTGTCAGTTTTTTCATTTCCCCCTTGTTTGAGGCAAATTTGTGATTGTTATCAATACTGTTGCTCATTATCTTTGTGTGTAAGACCAGGCTGAAGGAGGAAGTTGAGGGAAGAAGGGGAGGGAGTGTGGAGAGCACAGTCACAATATCACTTTTCACAATGTAAAAAGAGACAAGAATGTCTGACAAACTATTTTGTGCAAACAGTTTTCGTGTTGCAATATTTTACCTAGAGCACCTAACAAGATCTTGAAGAATTATTCCAAATCATGTTTCTCTTGAATATACTTGTAGAAAGGAACAAAACTCAAAATCACCACCACTAATATTACTGTAGCATTTTGAGGATGTTGCTTATGTTGAGGACAATAAGCAATCAGTCATTATTTGTGCATCTTACTGGCATAGCCTAAAAACCCTTTTTTGGAAATAATATTGGTCAGAAAGAGCTTGAAAATTGGAAGCAAGTAATCTGTTTCCCACTTCTGGTTCAGCAAACCACCTTGCTACATTATGCACTTAATTACAAATGTATGTGCAAAGTATCATAACTATTGAGTCCTTCTCTAAACAATGGAGAGAGAGAGCTACTAGTCTTTGTTCAAAGGACAGTGTATGCCTTTCCTTAGGAAAGATGAATCAAACATAGCAGTTAAGCTTCTGAAGTTACGTGACGGAAATCCATTCTCCTGTGTGCATTGTTAGTAAGTAGGCAGCATTCAAGACATACTAAAGTCTGTCATTTTCTTTCTGAAATAGGAGGGTGCTAAACATGCCTCAGAGGGGGATAAGCATACATGTGTCCTCGCATTATATGCTGGGGATGCTATTTATTCAGGACAGATCTGAAACAAAATAGATTCATATAGATTCATAGATGCATTAGGTTGGAAAGGACCTACAAGATCATCTAGTCCAACCATCCTCCTATCACCATCCCTANTCTAGGGCATATTTATTCATTTCATATGAAAGTACAGTATAGTGATTTAACAAAGCTTAATTGTAAATAAGTGAATTAAAAAGATTTGCTATGTCTAGATACACTTATTTATTTACTGCATAGGAGCTAGGGTAAACACACTCATACAGGAGATCATCTCATTGAGTCATGAGATTCAAAGTGGACTCCCTAAACAACTTGAACCATGGAGATAAGGGGTATAGGTATGACTGAATCCACTCCTAGTCCCAGACATGGTCAACAGTTTATGTCTTAAAGTTGAGGAGGCCCATCCTTTGAGTCATAAGGTCTAGAGCGAGCCCCCTGGTTTTCTGAACGTATCTTAGCTGCTGCTAGATCCACTCCTTGTCTCAGACTTGGCCAACAGTTTATGTCTAAGGGATAATGCGTGAACAATCAGTCTAGAATATAGTCTTAGCAAAGCTAACAAAGCCTGAAACAAACTATTAGTAATTTACCAAGGATCTGTGCTTGCAGCATCTTAATGTCAAGGTATAAGAGATCTCTGCACAGGCATAACCTCAAAAGGCATCCCTGCTCAAGAAGATATTCTGTTGTGCAGCCTGCTGCCCTAAAGGAGGACTTGGAGTTCTGNAATTTACCAAGGATCTGTGCTTGCAGCATCTTAATGTCAAGGTATAAGAGATCTCTGCACAGGCATAACCTCAAAAGGCATCCCTGCTCAAGAAGATATTCTGTTGTGCAGCCTGCTGCCCTAAAGGAGGACTTGGAGTTCTGGGCTGTTCACTATTTGTGGAGTAAAATGACTTCTAGTTTTTTTTTCTGTTTTTTTTTTTTTTTTTAAGGCACGTCATCAGTTGATCTTCATGTGTTGAACCAGGTGTCTGCTGTCAGTTTTTTCATTTCCCCCTTGTTTGAGGCAAATTTGTGATTGTTATCAATACTGTTGCTCATTATCTTTGTGTGTAAGACCAGGCTGAAGGAGGAAGTTGAGGGAAGAAGGGGAGGGAGTGTGGAGAGCACAGTCACAATATCACTTTTCTCAATGTAAAAAGAGACAAGAATGTCTGACAAACTATTTTGTGCAAACAGTTTTCGTGTTGCAATATTTTACCTAGAGCACCTAACAAGATCTTGAAGAATTATTCCAAATCATGTTTCTCTTGAATATACTTGTAGAAAGGAACAAAACTCAAAATCACCACCACTAATATTACTGTAGCATTTTGAGGATGTTGCTTATGTTGAGGACAATAAGCAATCAGTCATTATTTGTGCATCTTACTGGCATAGCCTAAAAACCCTTTTTTGGAAATAATATTGGTCAGAAAGAGCTTGAAAATTGGAAGCAAGTAATCTGTTTCCCACTTCTGGTTCAGCAAACCACCTTGCTACATTATGCACTTAATTACAAATGTATGTGCAAAGTATCATAACTATTGAGTCCTTCTCTAAACAATGGAGAGAGAGAGCTACTAGTCTTTGTTCAAAGGACAGTGTATGCCTTTCTTTAGGAAAGATGAATCAAACATAGCAGTTAAGCTTCTGAAGTTACGTGACGGAAATCCATTCTCCTGTGTGCATTGTTAGTAAGTAGGCAGCATTCAAGACATACTAAAGTCTGTCATTTTCTTTCTGAAATAGGAGGGTGCTAAACATGCCTCAGAGGGGGATAAGCATACATGTGTCCTCGCATTATATGCTGGGGATGCTATTTATTCAGGACAGATCTGAAACAAAATAGATTCATATAGATTCATAGATGCATTAGGTTGGAAAGGACCTACAAGATCATCTAGTCCAACCATCCTCCTATCACCATCCCTACCCACTAAACTACTAAATCAAATCCCTTAGCACCTCATCTAAACGCTTCTTGAACAGCGCTAGGGATGGTGCCTCAACCACCTCCCTAGGCAGGCCATTCCAGTGCCTGACCACTCTTTCAGAGAAAAAGCTTCTCCTCAAATCTAATCTAAATCTTCCTTGGCGCAACTTGTGGCCATTCCCTCTCGTCCTGTCACTAGTAATCTGGGAGAAGAGGCTGACCCCCTCCGCACCACAATCCCCCTTCAGGAAGTGGTAGAGTGCAATAAGGTCCCCTCTGAGCCTCCTTTTCTCCAGACTAAACAATCCCAGCTCCCTCAGCCGCTCCTCATAAGACTTGTGCTCCAGACCCCTCACCAGTTTTGTTGCCCTTCTCTGAACACGCTCCAGGGCCTCAATGTCTTTCTTGTAGTGAGGGGCCCAAAACTGAACACAGTACTCGAGGTGCGGCCGCACCAGAGCTGAGTACAGGGGGATGATCACCTCCCTGCTCCTGCTGGCTACACTATTTCTAATACAGGCCAGGATGCCGTTGGCCTTCTTGGCCACCTGGGCACACTGCCGGCTCATGTTAAGCCGAGCATCAACCAACACCCCCAGGTCCTTTTCCTCTATGCAGTCTTCAAGCCACTCTGCCCCAAGCCTATAGCATTGCATGGGGTTATTGTGGCCAAAGTGCAGGACCCGGCACTTGGCCTTATTGAACCTCATCCCATTGATCTCAGCCCAGCTATTCAGCCTATCCAAATCCCTCTGAAGGGCCTCCCTACCCTCTGGCAGATCAACACATCCTCCCAACTTGGTGTCATCTGCAAACTTACTGAGGGTACACTCAATCCCCTCATCTAGGTCATCAATAAAGAAAATAGATGGTAAGAACCTCTTTCTTTTCTCACAGTGTTAGTCTCAATCAATTAAATCAGTTTGGCTTCTGTAGTTAACATGTCAGAACCAAAGTAATAGGAATGCATTCATGTTGCAGATAAATGTTATCTTTTTTTTTTTTTCTTTGCATCATATCTTCCTTGTACTTAAACCAGTTTGCATCAAATTATTCATGATGATCACGAATCCCCTTTGTACTGTACAAATATTGTATTTTAGGACATTTTTATTGTCAGTAGAAGAATTAAGGAATACTCAGTTTCACATGCTGACTTTCTACACTGACCAGTCTCAACTTAAAAATAGAATATTTTAATCACTGATCCATTGATCACTGTTGCTTCATCTTTTCTAATAAGTGGAAACAAAGTTGTCACACAGAAAGCAGTCCCTTAATGGTCACATCTCCTACTGAGGTCCACAGTATGTAACCTACAAACAGATGTGATGCAAAGTAAAGATTGTTCTGGTTCCATGGGGCATGGTCAGATTGTCAGACTGGACCCATAATCAATTTGTTCCATAAGGTGAATGAAAGCCTGTGATCTTTATGGCACAATGAAGTTGTTCAGATCAAATCTTCAAACAGAAATCAACCTCTCTTAGTTCTCCGAAGGTGCAGAGCCATACTGGCTCTTTTAATTTTCCACTATTCTATATTCATTGGTGGTTATTTTATTTTAACATAAATGGAATCTTAGGAAGGACTCTGAGATTCAGCTTGTGTGGATAAGATGAGCATCGTTGCTCTTCATGTAATTTTTCTGAATTTACAGGTCTGTATAGTTAACCTTCTCATGAAAAAAGAAAAATAATTTCTAAATGAAGTCTAGCAGAAGTTGTCTGTGTTGGTCTACAATTACTCAGACACACTGTATTTTGTTTTTATTAAAAATGTCCAGAAAACAGTTAATCTGACGTCAGAGGGCTCCTCCCAGGCTTAATTTAATCTGAGAATGTGTTTGGGAAACAAGGTTTTACCAAACCTGGAATAAAAAGTTCAATCTGCTAGGTATTATTAATACAGTTTAAAAACTGTTGAGATGTATCATTTATTAGGATAGAAGAAATAGAACTGGAACAAGCAGCTGATAGACTCTTTTAGAATTGTTGAATGTAGGCACATTAAAGAGATATGAAATCTGAAAATTGAGTCAAGAACATCTGTGTGTTGAGTAATAGTTATCAATGTCCCCTCATCACATTTGGTATCATTTATATTTTTATTACATTCTCTTGGTGTGTATAGAAATGTAAAACTTGGAGACAACTAACTACTACTGAGGATTTCACCAACGGTCCCGGAAGAGTAATAGAACTGTTTTTAAGCCAGTAGCTTAAAGGAAACAGCTGTGCAAGAACAATGACTTTTGAAATACACTGTATCTTGACAGAAGCTCCAATCCCTTATATTTCAACCTTGTTCATTTGTCAACATAAAGGCTAGATAAAGTCTTCTGGGATTAAGTAAACTCCATAGCTAAAAATACAGTTTGACACTTCTTGTAGACGTATGACAAGGCTTCACAAAGAATGTGTTGGTATTCTTTTCAACTATAAGGAATATGTTTTTAAGAGAGAGTACTATTATTGAGTTTAACTAGTGCATCATTAATAATTTTAACCAGATGTTGTTACATTTTTCTCTTTCTGAATCTTTACAAATACAGATGGCAAGGAAGTAATGCGTGAAATATTTTTATGTAGAATATTTAATTAATATTTAGAAACCATTTTTATGTCGGTATAATTTCTAAAACTGGTAATTTCTTAAACTGTGTACTGTAATTAGAATTGAATGATTTTCTTAATGTTGTTCAGTGTTCAGTGAAAGAAAGATTGGTATCTTTTTAGGTGCTCCATATTCCATGTGTACTTTCCAGCAATTTCATAGCATACTTGTTTCTAAATCAGCCATTCCCCCCACACTGATACTAATTGTGCCATATGCATACCATATTCTTCACAAAGAACAAGTGACGGACACCAAGAGTGTAAGATCTGCAATTTAAGTCAAATAATTCTGGTGAGAGTGTGACGGTGACATGTCAGTCTGACTGCCTTGTGATACACAAGAATTCAAAAAGAACAGCAAAGTCTTTGAGATGAACTTTGTTTTTTTAGGTGAGTACAAAATAATGAACCTTCTTACCATACCTTCACACTGACATGATTGTCCTTAAGGGACCAGCTGTATAATAAGGTGCAGAATTTAGGCTTTTCATCCCTTTTCATACTGACTTTGATTTTGAGAAGACAGAGTCTGAACTGCCCTTAGCCTTCAGAAGAGAGCAGAAGATATTTTGAATTCTCTTGCAAATCCTAAGTCCCTACATCTTCATTTTGGTTTGGCAAACCCATTTCTGTTGCCACTTGTCAAATGCTATGGTTTTTCTTCCATGTCAAACATCACAAGGTTAATTTAGCAAAGGGCAGTTCAACAGAAATGATCTATGTTTTACACATTGGGTTTCTGAGTGGCCAGTTCATCCTCCAGTAGACACCTTGGTGGTTTCAAGTCGTGCTTCCATTGTGTGCTGTATTTGTATCAACTTGTCATGAACATCCCAAGAAGTAGAATATAAGAATGGCTGTTGGCAAACCAAAACTATGCGTTCACAATCCACTTGTGTGAGTCTCACTGTTTCTTCTCAAGGAAAGAGGTGTTATAAACAGATGTAAGGATTTATAGCTGGAGCTGAAGTTGTAAAAAGTTGCATCCTTTACCTGGTTGATTCAGGGCAAATTTATATGATTGTGATGCCTTGAGAAGCGTAACCAGTGTTTATGCTGTTGAACAATCTGAACATTAAGGCCTAAATCAAAACCTGAAAATCTTTAAGAGGAGAAGAATACAAACATGGTTTGAAGATCCTTAGATCTCAGACTACGGATCTGGGACAATGAGTACTGTTACCTTAGAAACTTATTTAAAATGCAAGTCACGTTAATTTATTTTTCACGTGAAAGAGATACATAATCTGTCTGCAAAGGCAACTCCAGAAAAAAGATGAAGCATACCCCAAAATGTGCCCATAGCTTGATGTCTACTGTGACAAAATGTATCCAATATAGCAAATAGACACTGGTGCATGAACAAATTCATTTGAACTTAGCTGAAGTTAAATGGGTTTCGTTCTTTTGCTTTCCTTAACGTTTCTGTGTGATTGGTATTATCTGTTGAGTTGTTTTTTTTATGTAAACAAAGCAGCATGTACTTACTACTGTGATGATGGTGGGGTCAAACAAAAGGATGGAAACGAACATGTCCAAGGCCATACAGAACTTTCTGACGTGGCTTCTTCAGTCCTTTTCTACCATCCTTCAGCTAGAGATTGCCAGAGTCAGCAGATTGTCTCAAATGAACTCCCTCTAACTACTTCTGTGCAAAGTCAGCTGGCTTAAAACACTGCAAAAGACTTCTTTTTTTTTTTTTTTTTTTTAATCTGAATCTTTTGTCAACTGCCACAGGATGCTAACAANCTTCTTCTGGGCAAAGTCAGCTGGCTTAAAACACTGCAAAAAACTTTTTTTTTTTTTTTTTTTTTTAATCTGACAAAGCTAACTGAAGATTTTAAATTCCCTGATTTTATTCATAAATGGAGAAGGTCAGAAAACAATATTAGCTGTAGAAATCTCCAGCTAGTCATGTTCCAATTGAAAACTTAATCTATTCCTAATCATTGTGCCATAATATTTATTGGTGAGCTTCTAATTTGTAGTGCAATTAATGAGAATGGAGTGCAGTCAGAAGCCACAGGAGTTATTTTCAAGCAGGAGTTATGCTGCCATGCTACTAAGAAGAAACAAAAAAATGCAAATAATGTATCTATAAAAATTCTATAAAACCGATGAAATAATTATCATTAATGGATTTTCTCTGAAGTGGAACGCATTTGCACAACACATGCTAGAAAAAATACTGCAAAAATTAAAAAGACAGAAACTTCTTGGATAGAAAAAATGTGAACTATCTTAAGATTTGGAAAAAAAAGAGAGGACTAAAAAAGATGTTTTGAAGGATTGTTCATATCAATTCAGGATTTTTTACATTCACAATTACCATACCAAGGAAGAGTGGAGGCAAAATGTATTTCAACAGTATTTCAGTATTTTCCCACAGCAGTAGGAGTACTTTAAAAAGTATTTAGTAAGAGAAATCATACATGCACCTTCCAGCTCTAAGGATTCAGTGATTTGTTGACTCTATATACTTCCTGTACTTATTGTGCATTTGGCTGTAAAATAGTATGGATGTGTACATGCCATATATTTCGGATGTTACAGAAGAATTTTGGCATATAAATGCCCTTCATAAATAGCACCCTTTGTAAATACCATTTTAAGTGCTCAAATGATAACTGCTATCATGCCGTAGCTAAATGAATGTAAATATGCCTTAATTGTTTCTTTTTGGTATGCTCTGGAAAAAGATGTTATGTCTTCCCTTTGAAATAGTTCATTCTTTTCTTTGGGAACACTGTAGCAGCATAATGTCTTCTGTCCCTTACTCATTTGCCATTCTAGAAACACTTTCCCACATCTCCACGTTTGCTAGCATTTTGAAATTACTTTGTTATTAATGGTTAGATTGGAGCAATGTGACAATGTAGAGACAATGCAGATTTCCAGAAGGTTGGTGTATTTCTTGCTTATCACATTAACTCTCAAATAATGCTCTTTTATCACTTTATCATCACTTCATATATCCAGAATATAAATCCAGAATAAGTCTGTCTGGAGAGATGGAGGACAAAATTAACCCTTAGACTTGTAAAAGAAAGAAAAAAAAAAGTCATTTATTTATTAGAGGGTATTGTTTCGTAATAGGAATGGAAAGATACCCAATGAGAAGGTACCCAATGAAGGCATACTACTGGGAAGCAGATAGTCCATTGTAACAGACCTCACTACCTTAGAGATTGGGGCGAGAACTGAAGGGTGGCATTGCTGACTCTGCATTTGACTTTGTGGTCTAAAAACTACTGCTTGTACAACAGACTTTGTGGAACTGGGACCTGAATTTGCTTTCAGGGATGGTGGTCTCTGCCAGTCTGTTAAGAGTGCTCTGTTCAGGCAGAAAGGCATATGCATGTGAAATATTTTTTTATGCATAAGATACACACATAGACGAAGATACAATACAATGCAACAAGAAGTGAATGCACATTTCATTGAAGTATAAATTAATTTTCTTGTACTAGCATGAGAAATTGTGACCATCACTATTTAGTGCACTGTTAAAAGTTCACTGTTAAAAATATACTACTGTTTAATGTGATTTTACTAATTCTAATCCCTCAAGTAATTTATTTTACCAAAAGCCTACATGCCACTTTTTCTGCATGCAAGAGGGCTGTGTGCAAATGTCTTCACGACATAGGAAATCAAACCATCATTTTTTCTTTCTTATGCTATGTTTGTTGTTACTCTGAAACAGCTAGGAAATTTTACTGATCATTTTCATCAATTCTGTGCACAAATCACACATAATAACTCAAGTGTGGTCAGTTTATCATTTTTAGTTGTCAGCTTATTTTTGTTAATTCTGCATTCAGAAAGGGAAACATTTTTTTACTAAATAAAAATTATTTTCCAGTATGGACTGTGTGAGTGTAATGCTGTGCTGAAAGAGCTGAGACTGAAAAATGTGATTTTGCAATCAGTCCATTAATTGCCTGATCATTCCTTTGTCAGCAAATTCTGTGTGCAAGTTTTTTTGCAGGCTTGTCACAGATCTTTCAGGTCCTCCTTAGTGGAAATGAATGACAGTAGACACATTTGTTTGTAAAGCCAAGGACAGCTTCACAACACAGGATTCAACTACTGTTCAGATTTACATCCTACGTTGTTGGAACTCAAAGTTTCATGGTTACTGGACTGTGTCTGTGCTTGGAAGATAGAACTCCAAAGCTCCATATCTTTCCTGTGTTGGACGGACAGACCCCTGGGGACTCTGCTTGTTACTGGGCCCCACCTCAGCATAGAACCATTGACAACAACTGTCTCCCTGCTACCTTCCAATTGTTTCGTTATCCACTGAATAGTTCACCTTTCAAATCAATATATCTACAATTTAGGGATAAGTATGTGGTGGGTTGCAGGATAAGCAGGAGAAGCCCCCATGAGTCAACAGAGCAAATATCGAATACTCAAGGTTCTTCCCATGCTAAATGAATTTAATTGCTATGTGCTGAAGACAGAGTTTCAACAAAATTTAACTCTGTGGCCTATTTGAACTGAAAAATGCTCAAATATTCACATAATGAATCAGTTTATTAAATTACATTTGTAAATCAGAAGAAAATAGCAAGAGTATAGCCAAAAAACAAACTCATATGTGTGAATCCCATCATAAGAAGCACAAGGGTTTGATGGAGAGAAATCAGGCCTGGGTCTTGACAACAAATTGAGTGTTTTCTGGTACTGCATCAGAGTTCATATGCCTGCCTTTCAAAAGGCCAGGACATTTTAGATTAACTGCCTGTGAACTGAAGTTATGTACATGCAGATGGCTTCGTGGTGCACTGAGAGAAGGACATGCTGGCTTGGATTGATGCCAGCTTGGAGACTTTTCTGCATTCCTTTGTGTGGAATAGAGATGCTCAAAGACTCAATATATGAAGTCTCTTCCTGTATGTATCAAATAAGATAGTAAAGCTATTGGATTACTAAACAGTTATCCCATTGTTTCTCTAGCAGATATTGGAAAGGTTCATGACAGCTCTGTATTTTGTGTATTTCTAAAGTATCTTTATTAATTAAGAAAGTATAAGATCTAAAGACTAAATTGTATTATATGTACTTTCATAATTAAGAACTTTAGATGGCACCTGATTTCTGGCTGCCACACTAGCACCCTCTAATACTGGGTTTTAGACGTGAGCTTTTTGCTTCCAGAGGCTCTTCAGTCTGTCTTGACTTGATTCTTGTCTTCTGGGTTAAAATCCCATGTATTATGTGAAAAGATGTTTGGATTATCTTTTGAATGCTTTAGGAGCTGATTTTGGGTCTGAGATGCCCTAGGAAATATTTAAATATGTCTTAAAGTAGTTGGGATAATCTACCTGTTAAGTGTCAACTTTCATTTCTGTTAAAGGAAGAGTAAACACACACATTTAAGCTTTGAATTGGATCTGTATTCTTTCATAACTATGTGTTAGTATGCCTTAGTGACTTTATTTCAACCTCATGCTCTCATTTTTAGCATCATGTAATTTCCACATTTCTCTTTCCATGTCTTCAATCAAGGTCACTCTTTTTTTTTAGAACATCTTACTTCTGAGTGGCTATTTTCTTGTTTCATTTTTTCCATCAAAAATCAGCATATTTTTCAAAGCTGATAAAGGTCTTTATTAAAACTTGGTTTTCTGTGGGTGGGACTCAGGAGGTCCTATTCAAGACTAAAAATGTCTGTAAATACCATGATTTTTCATGAAAAATGGTTCATACTAAACCTAAGGTTATTCCAACTTCAGCTAAACTGTAACTTTAATTAACTTCATTCTTCATCTGTTATAAAACATTTTCACTGATATCGACAGCCAACCAAAACTGACACTTTCTTGAGGTTCCTATTTTGTGTCAAGATAAATCAGAGAATACATATTCCGTGTTTATACATTATAGTAAGACAGAGCATCACCACTTATATGTTGTTTGGTTTTGAAGGTTTACCATGTAAACTCTGCTAGCTAGAAGTTAGGTCAGCGGTCTGCCTCCCAGGTTAATATGTACATAGATTAAAATGCAAGCATATCAGTACTAGATTAGTCTTTCTATCGACTGTCATTCAAACTGGAAGTGGAACAGAGTTGTCAGGCACAGTGTCCCAGTGTTCTCATACAATCATGCTACTCAGTCCTGGACTTAGTAATTTTAAAATGGAGTTTTCTGAGCAAAGACTTATGATTACCAATGAGAATTCTGAGACAATGAAACTAAAGAATGAGAGGGACCAGTTTAAAGATAACCCATCTTAGGCATGGTATATATTTTATATAGAGGTAATGAAACTTAAATATATAAATGATCTATAAACATACGTTTACTTAACTTGTATTGCAATAATGGATATTTCATAAACAGATTTTTTTTTTCCCAGATAAAATGAGGTTATTGTCTTATTCCTCTTGAGAACCTTCAGTTGTGTGGTAACACTGGTAATTTAATTTCTACCTTCTCTTTAGATACATAGATTTTTAAGGCATGGATTTTTTTTTAAGTCCTTTTTATGCTGAGTCATAGTTGAGATTTTTGTTTCTTTTATCAAGAAAAAAAAAATCACACAGTGATTTGGGCAGCCTTAGATTTCTTACAAATTGTGTTTTTTCACTCCTTGTGCTAAGGGAGCAGAGCAAAGAGCTGGAGCACAGCCTGACGGTCTTTTCAGAAAAGCCCAAATAGGTTAGGTTAATAGTATAAGGGAAACATCTGTAAGTATAGACAGGATGAATGAAAGAAAGGTGATCTTAAATTGTACAACTAATTCAAGCATGTCACTATAATCTAAATTCAATTTTGTGAAAACTCGGATAAATTGTTTCCTCTAAAAAAGTACTACCAAACACCCCATCTGACTGAAGAAAAGGAATGACTTAGTAAAACAATCAGAAGAGAAGGAATAAATACAACAATTACAACAAGCTTTCAGTATCAGTTAGAGGCTAAAGGTCAAAGATTATAGCAGAAGAAAGCTATTCTGTTATCCTCCAAGACATTAAGCTAAATGTAAAGAAGCTTACCAGCATCGCTGGAAGCTGCTTACCAACACTGAAACATTATTTCGAAAGGATTGGAGAGGGAGAATTCATTATTGTTTTGTACAGAAAGAAAGAATTAAGATACTGATTATAAACCTTTCGAAAGTTGTGGAATGAGAAATGGTCAAAACCAAATAAGATGTTGAGAAGTCAGCTGGTTTTCAATTAAATGCCAGCCAGGCAATTTCCAAGAGAAGGTGCACAATTTATGCAGAACGCTGTTTAAAATACTTAATCAAGTAAGCTGAGATGACAAACAAGACCAGCTGTAGAGCAAAGATTGTACCATATCAGCTATGCACACAGTATGGTTCAGATTTGAGAACTATCCATATAAGAAATAATAATTGACCAAAAATTGTTCTTCAAAAGGGAATCTGATTAAAAAGAAAAAATCTGCTTTATACCATGTTGATAAAGTAGCATATGTTAATTTGTAACAACTGAACTTACAAAAAAGCAAGTTTCCCATTCATAGGAAGTTGAAATCCTTGAGAATGTTCTCCTTTGTTCTTTTTTTTTAAAGAATCTGTTGGTTTGCTCGACAGTGTGTTTTATGAATATAAATAAGGTAGAAGTACGTTTTAATGAGTGACCATTAGCTGAATTCATATGGCTTTGTGTTTAGACAGTGGATAAAAAATAAGCATGTCAAACAAATGGCAAGTAACTGTACAACCATGATCTAATGTTATTTGCTTTCTTCTAAATGACATCAATCCTGCTTCCCCTTGGGATGACCATTTGCAGATGGATAGCTACGCCTTTGATGTCAAGAAAAAAAAAAACCTGAAAATAATCTTGATTCTTTGTTTATGTGAGAGAAACTAAATCTCAAATGAAAGTATAACCTGGTCACAGACTTTCTTTATGATATGGTGGCATAACAATCATATGGTGAAGATTGTGCTCTCAAGTATGCTTAAACAGTGGAAGAAATTTCCTTCCATTGTCTTTAAATTTCTTGTTTGCCGAGAGGTTCTGTCATTCTGTCACTCATTATTGAGCTAAAGCAACAGAGCCACAAAGTTCTTCCTATGCTCAGATAACAGCATTTTGATTAAGGACTGATGTATTTTATAGCCAAGGAGAAACAAAATAGCAGTGTTACTAACAATCATTTCTAGCAATCTTTACTTCCCAGCCTGTAAAACCAGACATCTACCTACTACCAAACTGACTGTAGAACATCCTGCAGCACCAGTCCAGAAGGAAGTGTAAAATCCTCTCTAGAATTAAAGCAGTTTCTCTCAGCTCTCATCTTGCTATATGTCCTTTTCCAAAATACCCTCTATCAACCCTACTAGCACTTAAGAATTCTTCATAAGCCATTATCCCCTTTATGTCTTCACTGTTCATTCCAAAGAGGTGTCCGACTGATTTTCAATTGTACCTATTAATATTTGGCAACCTCTTTGTGCTTATTGTACAAAAAGATAGCAAGATTCAGTGTTAACAAAAATTGTAAGATATTGTCATGAATCTGCAGTAGCAGTAATTTTATCTGAAAGCCTATGTTTGGAATTTTCTGTATCTGTCTTCTGCTTAATTTCAAGGCTGAATGTTGTCTTGATTTCAACTGAGGTAAAGTTAATTTTCTTCGTAGCATCTAGCATAGTGTGATGTTTTGCATTTAGGAGAAAAATGTTGATATCACACACCAGTGTTTAACTAGCTACAAGGATGTTCCATACCATATGACATCATGCTGAAGAGTGTAATATAATAATGTAATATAATATAATGGTATATAAAATAATATTGTAGTTATTATAATGTAATAATAATACTTTCCCATTCTTATCTGTCCTGTTAAACTGTCTATATCTCAATCCACAAGTTTTATCACTTTACAATGTTCTCTCTGTCCCTCTGTGGAGGACTGAATGAACAGCTGTGTGCTGCTGAGCTACTTGCTGGATTTAATTACAATGTATATTTGGTAGGAAGTCCTTGAAAACACAATTCCTAAACCCTGAATACAAGTAAAAGGAAACTTCATTATACTATTTTTCTTAAATTTATATTTCTGAGCTGAGCTAATCACATCACTTTGAGGGAATAGCAGCAATGCTATGCTTGAAACTCTAAAGGCCTCTAATATTATAGTACTTTAATAGAGACAACTGAAGTAATTATTTATATTTTCTTAATAATTAATCCCCAAAGTTCCCTACTGAGCTTTTTTTAAAATTGACTGTCTGAAATGATCCTAAACATCAAATTCTGGCACAAAAAGAGTTGTTTGACTTCTTTGAAGCAAAATGTTTGTTATTCAGAATGGCAAATAAGTGCAACAGTATGGAGATTTTCCTCTGTTGGAGTGAAATCACTACTAAGCACCTTCCACTGAGCACCTTCCATTTACACTCTTTATTCCAGAAGTCAGATCAAGGTAATTTTTTTAAAAAGAGATTGGCCAAAACTGTGATGATGCTGGCACCTGAAGCACAGAATTACTCAAGGAATGTGAGAAGCTATTGCTTTATAGGCAGCCTTCTGAACTGTTGATGAATTATTTTCTCTATGTGGTCATAACTCCAATATGCAGGGGTAATTAAAAACAGTAATAGATCTGTCAGATGATCAGGAGCTGAGCAGAAAGTTCTTATAATAAGCTTGCTTTGTGCAGAATACTTCTCATTCTCAATGTGAAAATGCCAGTTATGTTTGCTGTGAGTGCAGAACAGGAAGGACCACATAAAGGAAATCTCTTCTTCCCACTTATTCTGAAGCTACTGCTTTCCTGTGCCTGTGTCTGTGCAGAAATGATATTGACTGAAACTGCTCTGAGCTGTCAGTACATAACATCTATGAAAGAACTCTGAAAGCTGCACAGTGTCAGTAGCACAGAGGTGGATTTTTATTGAACTGGGCAATCTTTTGTGGTGCGAGGAAGCAGGTGGGTATCTCAGTGCAGTGGCCTCTGTGCTCCTGCACATCACTGGGGACCTTTCTATGTGCAGGAGGTTCTCCTGTGGTTTCTGTGCCCAGGTGTGAGAGTGGTTGAAAGACAGGGGTGTGTCAGAGCTTGAAGTAAGATCCTGTCTTCATTTTTTCTTTGAACTTATGAATTCATGCTGATTCTGCATGATGTAGGCACCAACAAAGATCTTTGCCAGATGTGCTTACACAGATTTTTTTATTCTAGTTAACATATGCTGTTGATCTAAAAAACATTGTCTAATGTAAAAACAGTTCCCAAGAATTGAATGGTTGATGACCCATTATATCTCACATTCACTCATCTTTCTCCACAAGTAAGGAATTCCTCTGTAGTCACTGAGTAGGAGTTAAAAAAGAAAGAAAACAACACTGTTCTCCAAACTGTCCATTCATAGTCTTCTACTGTCATAAGTGCTTCTTCTTTCGTGTCCTCACAGAATCACCCCAATGCTGTGTCCTCACTGCAAGTGAGGGTATCAATAAATTTGTTTGGCTCTTATCCGCTATCTCATCAAATATGATTAAATTAATAATAGTTAATATACTTACTGGGAAACAGAGAGCCAGGTGAAAAGACACCAAATTACGTATTTATTGTCCTTTATGAATACTTTTATCTGAAGAGCAAGAACTTTGAAACCACAATTGTCAGAATAGTAAATGGTGCCTTCTGGCACATGCAAACACAGATTACACAGGAAAAGCTGCACTGACTGTTTACAAGTCCAACAGTGAATTTCTGTCTCCGAGGACATCACGATACGAATACAAATGATGCCTCTGCCCAAGGGCAGTAGCTAATGGCCCATGTGTTCTAGCACATGAAGGCACGCAAGTCTTACGGAGAAAGCTGTTAGATGGAGATGCTGAAAGAAGGTTTACTTGAAATAAATGTGAGCAGCTAATACATTTATGTTTTGAATAAGTCTTGCAAGGGACTTCTTCATGTCTCGGGAAGTGACATTCTTAATATATATGCCTAGGCTTGTAGCACACTCCCCAACAGGCACTCTGGTAAGCATTCTGTTGGCACAGTCCAGGAAAGCTGTCTTTAGAGACATAAGTACTCCTCGTGGATGCATCCAGAGTGGCTGGCGATATAGCCAGAAGAGCTCAGTATCTATGTTGTATGTAAGTTAAATTAAATCAGATTTTTCTTACTGTTCCATTGATTATGATAGTGAGCTTTCTAAGCTTTTTTTCCTTTATGAGACAGGTCAATTGAGCTTGTCTGTGACTTGTAGGCATATTCAGACCTTAACATTTTTCCAAGGTGATGGTTTACTCTCAAGGAATAAATCCCATTTTAATTACTGTGTATCACCATTTGGTGTATAGTTTCATATATGCTAAAACAGACACTCCTGTGCATAGCTATATGGCTATATAGCTGGAAGCCTAAAACCCATACATTGCTGTAGTTTTGAAACAAATGCTTGCATTTCTGCAATATTCCAAAACATTATAGCTCCCATCCTAACTTGAAAAATACTACTTGCATTTTCCATAAAAAGGCCCTTTCAGTGTGAACACATTTTGAACCTTCTGTTGGTGTTTTTCTGGTTGTCAACTCACTGAATTCATGGAATCACAGAATTATAGAAAGACTGGGGTTGGCAAGGGACCTTAAAGCCCATCCTGTTCTAACCCCCTCTGTGGCCACGGTTTCTATGCACTAGGTCAGGCTGCCTGAAGCCCCATCCAGCCTGGCCCTGAATGCCTCCAGGAATGGGGCATCCACAGATTCTCTGGGATCACCATTTTGTGTGTCATCCTTTTGTGATATGACTTATCCATTCATCAGAATCTTTCCACTGTACTTACTCCTCTGCAGGACCTTTCAAAAGAACTTGGATTTTCTTTCCTAAATCAGCCCTATGAAGGCACAAAACATTTTAGCCATAGGATGAGTGAATATGTCCCTTTGTGTAGGACAAAACCTCGCTCCTTTATGAGCCATCACCTGTTTCTTTAACTGAACTAATGAAACTTTGGTGAGAAACACTAAGAAACATAGAAAACTTGTTTGGGATTTCTGTTACCAGTCCATATCAGTCTAGATTTCGCCAGGGGAAATTCAGACTGGATATTAGGAAATACTTCTTCTCTGAAAGAGTGGGCAGGTGCTGGAATGGGCTGCCCAGGGAGGTGGTGGAGTTACTGACCCTGGAGGTATTCAAGAAACATTTATACGTTGTGTTGAGAAACATGGTTTAGTGAGAACTATTGGTGACAGGTGGACAGTTGGACTGGATGATCTTAGAGGTCTTTTCCAACCTTGGTGATTGTAAGATTCTGTGGTTCTATATGTGTTGTAGACATGGCGTGACTTCTACCTCTCACATTGAACAAAGCCACCAAGCTCCTGAATGAAAGAAAGAAAGGTTTCCTGCTGTCAGCCTAAGATGGAACAGAGCTGAATGCAATAAATAAAAATCATGGTGTGGCTTTATGTCTCACATTTTGCCTTAATATGTGATATTGTCCAAACCTTTGCTTATGCAATTGTAAAGCTAATGAGAAGTGGTAAAGCAAGAACAAACATCTCCTGAAGCATGGTGTCAATGGCTATAAAAACAAGTGCTTGCCACGTGGCAGCTAATACTTTGCATTTTGTTGCACATATTCAGTGATTAATGTGCACAGGAAGGACTTGAAATATGGTTGCAAATGGGTTGATGTAGTGTAGATTTGTTTTGCAGAAGCTCTATTTCATTTGTAAAATTGATTCTAAACAACATTTATTTATATTTTTGACATGTCTGAAAATTTCCAGTTAAAAGCAGATTACTCTATTTTTTGTTTGCTTGTTTTAAAAAAAATTCATTCAGGAATTATTTCTGTGGATATAAAAATACAATGTATAATTTCCAGAGTAATTTGAGTATAGATTTTAACTGCAGATGTAAGACAGTGTGTGTGCAAATGCTGCAAATCAGGAGAATAATTCACATGTGTCATAGCTCATAAGGGCAACACTGAAAACAATGGTGGAAAATGGTCAAATGCAGAAAATAATACTGGGATCTGTTCTGGAAGCTTGAGAAGTGAAACACAGTGTTATTTATCATTCATATTGGTCACTTAATTGTGACAGACAATTAACATTTTTCAGGATTTTTCTATTATTAAAACAATGTGTTTGTTAAGACAAGAACAATGTGCTAACTTTGACTAAACTGAGGAAACAAAGAGTAGATTGAAGGGGTTCTCTTGGATTACTGTTGTTTTGCAAGTGAAAATACAAAAAGAATTTCTTCCAGTTAAAATGAAGGAGAAATAAGCTTGATTGTTTTCAGAGCAGCAATGAATCTGCATTAGGAACATTAAAAAATGTATAAGTAGACAAAACTATTTTAAAATCTGGTTATGTATTTGTAGCCAAAAATATTTAGCTTGAAAAATATCATCTCTGTCATCGATCAGTAAGACAGTATAAATATTTGTTTCATTAGTTTTCAAACAGTTACACATTTGTGTGTTCCAAAATGCAACGGAGTGGATTAAAATAAATTAACAGTTATTTCTGAGGGATATGTATCAAAGTTTTTGACACTTCTGCTCATATGCCAAATAAATTTCATAATTAAAGAAGATATTTCGTATTATCGCTGTGTAAGTCGTGAAATCGTTGATCCATGATCCATGAGCTAACATTCAGCTAATAGAAGCATAAAAGCATCTTTCATATAGGTTATTTTGCACATCAAGTGAACAATTCTGCAATTTTTAAGTATCTCCAAAATGGTGGAGTGAAGCTTTTAATGACTGAATACTAAATGTATCCCTGGTTTTCTGTATGGTTGCCATGATGTAGTATACTACTTGAAAACTGTGATATGATAAAGAATAGATGTGTAGGTACTGGGCTACCTATTTATAACTCACAGAGCTGCAAAGCAGAGGAGATGGAATGACAGTGCAGGCACTCCATGGTACGCATTAGTTCTCATTGACTTCACACTTAGACTTCACTTACTGTTCTTACTTTAATGTTCTTACTTTAGCCTGGCTTAACCACACAGCCAGAAAACAAAGAACAACCCACACTTACTTTTTGGAGACTCATAAGCGTTACTGAGTTCTTATCAAAAATACCAATGGGTTATTTCAGTGTGAAGTGTTCTGCTCTACGAAACCAACCAATGTGCCCACACATCATGCTGTTCTGCCAGTAGTGCTTTGTCATTCTTGCCCTGTCGGTTGTTCCTCTGCTGCAAGACTCAGAGCAATATGTTTCTTGTTTAAACAGTTTGGGATGAGTGGAAAAGTGCTACTCCTGAGCTAATTCAAGGCTGAGATTCAAATTAAATTAATTTGGTGTTACTTTTAAAAATGAATATGATTTACACCAAGAGATTTTGAAAATTTGAAGCTTCTAGAAATAGAAATAAGTTAACACTTAGAAAACTTGAGTCTCATACTTGACAGTGGTAGAAATGCATAATTAAGAGAAAGATATGTAATATGCCAAAAGTAAAAGCTGCAGTCCTGAAGCATTGCTTAGAACACAGAAATTGTTCCATGCAGGCAGGATGCTCATTGTACCTACTTTTTTACTTGTTTATCTTTAATTTGACAAATGCAGAGTTACTTAAGCTACTCCATTTCCCAGCAATAGCACCGTTTTGCCCTGCAGGCTGAGTAATTGCTCATGAACAACGTGTTTATTGATACAAGATGTTGAGGTTCTATTGGCCATTATTCCTTGTATCGCTCATTGTTGGAAAAAAAATAATATTTTGTTTTGTTGATTTCGGAGTTCATCAGAGTTTTGTATTTTCAGGCTTTTCTTGTGGACCTTGGCTGCCTCTACGTTCTGTCGAGTTTGGTTAATTTCTGGAGGGTTGCTCTCCTATTTTGACAATTCAACAAACTGCCAATAAAGCAGTGAAAATCCTCCATTGATCGTCAGTCTTTACTTACTGACTGTTGTGGCATGGAACACATCACATCCTTGAGACCTTGTCCAGCGTCTGTTCATCTTTTAAGATACAGTTTGTGCAGTTGCTTACATGGAGAAGTGCTACTATGGAACTGTTTGATGTACTTTTATACTTGTAGGTTTCTAAAATGCAATTTGGCAGATGAAAACAGCTTGGCAGGCAGCCCGTGCCACATTAGTTTTCCAGGAATTATTAGTTAGTGCTCTGTGGATTACAACATGGCTCCGACTAATGAAGCATTTGGAAGGCGCTTTGAAGGCATGGCCAAAGTTTTTTTGTTTTGTTTTGTTTTGTTTGTTTTTAGGTTGTTCTTAAAAGAAACTGGGACTTGCAGCTGGCTTATTAATAGAAAAGATACCTAGGCTTACCCCAAACTCCCACTGCAGGCATTGTCTCTGCTGGAAAGGATTGTCTATGGAGGATAGATAGATCTAAGGTGTGTGTGTGGAGCATCCTGAGCAATGTGCTCAAAGAGCAACAACATGGAAAGACTAGATATATGATCCTTCTGGTATGTTGATGTTCCACTTGGTGTAGCTCAGGTGCCTCAGATCTCTTACTGATTTTTGTTTGTTTGTTTGTGGTTTTTTTTCTGGATGTTTGCTTTTCTGAATTTTAGAATTTTGCTTTCTGCTTTCATTGCCTGTGTAACTTACATGCTCTGAACATGACTTTGAATCTCATTTTCTTTCTTTTATATGATATGATACAGTTTTTCTAATAACTGTAGTATATCATATTAAAAGGAACCATTTAATTTTCTGTAACAAAAGCTATGCATCATAACATTTTGCTAGTAACTTAATGATAACATTGTAAGTTATTTTCACAGTTAATGTGAAATGAATGTTATGAATAGTTAATAAATTTGTGTTTTTATTTGGTAAAATGAAATTTAAGATGACAAAGCAGTGCAAGGCATACTTATTCTCTTAAGAAAAATATTTTCCTGCGGCACTTATAATTTAAAAAGTCAGTGAATGTGTATTAGGAAGCTTTGTGCATTTCCATACAGTTTACCCATTTCTCTCATGAGACACTAAATAAAGTGAAAGAATATACAGTCATTACAATAGGGTCCGTTTATTTCTGAGTTGAGTCAGTGTATTTAGTTGTTAAAAGTATAATATTACATCTCTTATCTCTTCAAGAAAGAAAAATGCATTACGTGATTACTTTGAAAGTTGCTTTCCCTAATTTACCTTGATTATATAAGGAGCATGGATACATAGAGTTACTGAAGTGATCAGTTGTTTCCTATTCCTGATTATCAGCAGTGTTTTCAAATACAATACAGTAAGAGTGAAAAAAAAGTTTACTGGCCAGTAATTGCATTTTGAAATACAGAAAGAAAATGAAATCTAAAATCACCAAACCACACACATCTCTTATTTTTATGGAAAAGAGTTCTGCAGAGAAGGACTTGAGGGTCCTGGTGGACAACAGGTTGACCACAAGATAGCAGTGTGCTCTTGTGTCCAGGAAGGCCAGTGGTATCCTGAGGTGTATTAAGATGAATGCCACCAGCATGCTGAGGAAGGCTATTCTCCCTCTTCTTCTCTGCCCTGGTGAGGCCACCATCTGGAGTCATGTGTCCTGTCCAAATTTCAAATGGTTAGGGCTAGGCTCTTTTCAGTGGTGTCCAGTGACAGAACGAGGAGCAATGGGAATGTAGGAAGTTCCATCTGAACATAGGGAAGAACACTGCAACAGGCTGCCCATAGAGGTTGTATATTCTCCTTCTCTGGAGATATTCAAAACCCACCTGTGCACTTTCCTGTACAACTGATTGAATGGAACCTGTTTTAGAAGGGGGTTGGACTAGAGGATCTCCAGAGGTCCCTTCCAACACCTATGATTCTGTGATTCTGGATTATTAAGTTGTGAAAATTAAATTAATGTTTATTTTTTTTTTCTTTTTCCTAAATAATTCTAGCACCATTTTATTTATTTATTTTGGTGTTTCTGTCCAAACAGTTATTTGCATTATGTCGATGTTGAGTACTTTTCTCCCATAAGCTGTTTTCCACAGTGACTGTCCTTGAACAAACCAGAAAATGAATTTGATTTCTCTAATGCAGAAGGTAATTGGATTTCTCTTTATGGAATGCATTCCTTTAATGACTGTCTCTGCTTCAACCAATTTAGCTGCAACTGAACTGACATTGATCTGGCGATACGACTTTAAATAAATGCCAAAGCTAGGAGATAAGAGACCAACTGTCTGATATCAGAAAGAACATTTCCTGCCTCATCTTGCCATTTTTCTCAGAAAATGTCTCCTTCTTGAATGTCATTCTCATGAAATGTGCCACTAATTATTGGTCAAAGAGAAGCAGATTGCATCCTTCTAGCAAATATAAGTATTCCCAGAAATCCTCTGAAGCAACTACTTTTAAAATTGAATAAAACCTCTCAAAATAACTTTGCAAGTATTTATTACTATGTAGATCCTTCTTAAGTGATTAAGTGGTACTAGTGTAGTGAATTAAATCTTTACAGAGTTATTATTCTACATTAAATATTGATCAAAATATTTAGTTAGCTTATGGGGGACTCATAAAAAGCATTCTAGCATGTTGACCCAAGAAAAGAATTACTTAATGAAAACAATAAGGTGGTATTTCATAGCATAATGTATTCTTTCTTCAGGCTTATTTTAATGGAATTAGAAAATCCTAGAATGTGTGTTTCTACATAACATGTTATCCTTTGGATTCAGTCCTTCAGGCTATTATGCTAAGTGCTTTTAACAGTAAATGGACTAGGAGCCAAAATTTAGAAGCAGAATTTGGTTCGTACGTGGTTCAGATTTAATCACGGCCTCTGTGTTCTTTTAACATTGTTAATGTCTGTAAGAATAGTAGCTAACTCAGTACATGTTAGATCCTAAAAACATTATTACTCACCAAATTCTATGGAAAATAATAATAATAGTAATAAAGTCTTGATTTCTAGATGAACTTATTTCCTTCTCAAATTTAATTAAGAGTTATTTTCATTCTGATAAAGCAGTTAGTAATGTTCTACTGTGTGGTGGTACCAATGACAGACAGTAAGAATTTGTTCTATTTGCCTTTAGTGCCTTTAAGCAGCTGCTACCCCTATTTCCTTTTTCTGTTCAATTCTTGCTCTTTATGCATAGGTGAGTTTCCACTCTTCTGAAACTTTTGCACGATGGATTCAGTTCATTATAGTACAGTTATCTTGAAGTAAAAAGATGTGAAAACAAAGCTTCCCAAAGGTGAAAAGGCCAGAGGGGCTATTAACCTCCCACAGTTAGCTGAAAGTCATTTTTAATTCTTATGTGTTCTACACAGAAGTAGTGCATACGTATGAGTCTCTGGACAGAGAAACAGATGGTCTTTTCAGATAGGAATTATGAAAATGAGAATAAATATTTCATATTTTTAAATTCCATGCAAGTTTTAAGGGTTTTTCGTGTTTCGGTTCCCAAGTGAGTTTTTCTTACTGATAGCAGGAAGCAGGAGAAGATTATAAATGGCATATAGTGCTTAATTTGCAGGCTTGTACTCCCTGGATACAACTCAAGCTTCAAGAGTGAAAACGCTGTCTATGCTGCTCTTGGGGAACTGGGTCCCTGGCCCAGGCTGGACCGGAAAGCCGTGCATATGTGAGCTTACATATGGGCATAGACGAAAGGAACTTGTAGGTTGCTGCAATTCCTAGGTTAGTTTTTTCTTCCTGTCTTTGGATCTCCTACAGGTTTCCTTCTTTCTTAAGGAAGTGCTGGCACTTCTAGGGGCTGAATATTTAAGACAGCATACTTCATGTTAACTGAAAGTAACACTGGAGATGCTGTTTCTCTATTGCCTAATTACTAACGTCATAAAAACTGAAGCAGATTTGTCGGAGATGAAGTGTTCTTTGAGTTCTTCTGAGTGTCTCTTTCACGACAGCAGTTTAACTGAATGTTATTTCCATTTTCTGTGTAGGTCACTGACATGATGCTTCAGGACAAACCCTATCCAGACTGGGGAAAGTCTGCCAGAGCTTTCTGGAAGAAAGGGAATGTTAGGATCATTTTATTCTGGTAAGAAAATAACATCAAATTATACTAAATGAAGCTTTTATACATCACCCAAAAATGTGTCTTCTCATTCTCTATCTGATGAATAGAGGGCAAGAAAAGAAAAATGAAAGACGTAACACTTGATCTAACAAAAAACTGATCATTACAAAAACTGCATATAAGCAAACACTTCCTATACAAAATAACTGATGTGAAAACATAATTTTAAAATTGATTTATACTGTTTATTTTATTATATGCGAAGACTGTTTATAACGGAGTTGCAAATGTTATGCTTCATGTGATTGTATTTAGATGTCTAATTATCAGTTCTTTTAATTAAGGTAAGTGGATATGTATATATCCTTTTTTGACCTTTCAATTAGTACGAGTGAATCTTTGAATTTGCACTTGAATGGGATTGCAAATAGCAAGCTAGCCACAGATTTTTAAGAAAAGTATTTAATAATCAATACAAAAATTGTAAGGACAAAGCAAATGTTTGACCATAAATGCATTGTCTTCCAAGTAAATTCAGACCAAGTGGAACTGCTGAAATTGAACATAGATAATGCCAGAAAAAAGTGGAAGATGGAAAATGTATAGTCTAAGAGGCAGATAAGACGTTAAAGATTAAATAAATTGCAAATATTATTTTTAAACTACATTAGCAGCAGAAAATCTGATGAAAATATCAGCAGACCTGCTGTTTTTATTTTATTTTTTTTTTCTTAACAGCAAAGGGAAAGTCTTCAAAGGAATTGTTACAAAGAAGTTGAAAAAATTATTTAACTGAATTCTGCTACAGAAAATGAAAAGAAATATCTAGAATTTTAAAGTAGTGAAGGTGAAATACTATATTAAATTGGGACAATTAAAGGAAACAGAGAAATTTGGAGGCTGAATAAAAAGGAGATTCAGATGGCTGACTGTCTCCAACCAAGTCTTGCAGGGAACTGATGCAAATTTTATTCTCTTATAAATGCCTAATGAAAAACTGAATGCTAAAAACTCTTTTTTGTTTTCTTTGTGATGCTTATTTGAACAAACAAGAATTATCCTACTGTCCAGTAAGTCTTAATTCAGTATTAACTCAATGGATCAGATACATCGTTAATAATAGAATTATGAGAAAAACTGTTGATTAAATTCTGCTGAAAGAAACCAGTGTAGCTGTGCTGAAAGAAAACCTTATCTGACCTGGCAGAAGTCTTTGACAGTGTCATCAAAATAATGGATTAGGAAGAAATGCTTGATCTAATTTATCTGGACTTTCAAAAGGCTCCTGACAAAGTTCTTCACTGGAGGCTATTAAGAAAAATAGTAGACCCCATGGAGTCTGCTGAAATAATTAAGGAATCAGCTAAGAGATGTGTAGTGAAAGACATAAATAAAGTAATACATTTCTACTACTCTCATAAGAGTGGGAAGACCCATTTTTTAATCTTAGAAATAATACTTGCTATTTGTATACATCATGTGGTGATGTATACATTAGTGATGTAGCAGAATCTGAAGATGAGACAAATAGTTTGAATTGGCAAATGCTAGCATGTAAGAGTGATCTTAGAAAGCTAGGTGAAAAGATACAGTGATTGAAAAGGTAGAGATGTGCAGGGAGCCTCAAACAGCTCGTCGTCATGAGACATGCAGTGGGAGTTTCTATCTCACTGTACTGAGGTGGACAAAAAAAGTAAAGCAGATTAATTTTAGATGGCTCAGATATGTAACAAGTGGGCCAGCAATGATTAGTGTCATTTGGTTAAGTCAATAAAAAGGTCAGCATGTGACATCAAGTTCTTTTCACCTTTAATCAAGAATGGCCTTGTCTAAAAGACTGCAAAGAAGGTTAATTAAGAGTCAAATTTAAAAAAAGTACCTTAATTCCTTAATTACATGGAATGGAAGGATGGAAGAAAGGGTTAAAAGCAAGGTAACATGGTAAAGAGTTTTCTTTTCAAATTTATATGCCAGATATGGAGAATAATAAGATATTGAAAACATATTTATGTTGTTGCAAAATATGTTATGACTTTTGCAGTCTGAAATGTTATGAACATTTTTTTTCAAATAATGTTCACAGTAACAAAAACTATGGATAGTTTGAAATTGAGATAAAATTAAAAAAAAAAAGATATTTCTTTTTGTGAGTGATTCTCATACTAAAGAGTATGCTTAATGGGGTTTTAGAAGTCTAAATTGTGGCATAAATGCTTTTCTTTTAGCTTTAAGCAATGAACTAAAATCACTCTGTGCAGAAGTCTACATTCTCTGGAAACACTAGATAGTGTATATTAGACATCAGTAAAAAATAGACTTATTTTTACTTGTAGGTAAGAAAAATGGAGAGGAGTGAATTAAAGTATTGATAAAGTCCTGCACAATAACGAGATTCATTCCTATTTCATTTGTTATTGTTTAAGTAGGGTGATGTGAGCAGCCTCATTTCTGAAATGTTCCAGGTGAACCAACCTTGATAGTATGTGCTACACAGATACTGGAATACCAAAATTTGTTTATTCAAGATGTTTCTTACTGGCACACCTGTTTTGCAGAGATAGTGTAATTCAGTACACTGTATTTTAATTATTGCAAATACTAGATATGTGATGCACAGTTTAAAGTGGTTGATGAAATGAAAATACTGGATACCCACTAGACCTGTTTTTCTGGTAATTTCATTTTTACCTCCAGGTTTTTCTTCCTAAAATGAGAAAATGTCTATAATCATACCAAAGACAGATGGACTGTTGTGACAAACAAAGATCTTAAACAAGACTAACAATGAGCAAATAACAGTAGCTTCTGAGAAGTTAAATAAACAGTTTAGATCATTAGTTATTTTTAATGTATGGATATTTGATGAAGCAGAGACAGCTGTACAGTGTAAGCAGACTGGTTATTTTCTGAATAGTTTTTTTTCTTTGGAATACTGAATAAGTCCGTCCTATTCTAAAAGTCTCTTCTATAAGGAAACCGTTTGTTAAGACAGGAGAAAGATAACTGAATATATTATGAATTGAACTGCAAAAGGAAGAAAATAGTATTAAGACAATCCATGAAAAATTATTTAAAACTGACTTATTTACAGGTTCTCTCTTTTAAACAAAACAAGTGCTGAATCATTTACAATCTCAGTGAGAAAGATGTGGAAATTCAAGGCTGGTTTAACTGGTTTATTGAGCAAAAAGTTGGAAATTATAGAATAGGTGACAGGAATCTTATGTCCCTTCTGATGTTCAGAAACTCAGCTACTGCAGGATCTGCTCTTTACTGTGTCTTCTGTGGCAGCCCACCAAACCCTGTGAGTCTTCAACTATGGCAGTTGCAATAACATCATCAGGACATCTCTGGGCAGTGCATACTGTTCAGATAATAGAGGAAGGACTCAAACATTCTGTCATGACAAATTGTTCCAATATCAAGTGTCCTCAAATTTTCCTGCCAGAGAACGAGAAGATTATAGTGAGCAAGAGTTCTGCATATGAACTTCTAACTGTAGGGAAAAACAGAATGTGAACAAAAAGAAATGAGATTACTGTAAGAGAGGATAACAGCTGCTAAGATTTGTGTAACCAGAGAATAGGAAAATGATACACAGAGGTAGATTATCAAAATGGTGGAGTGTAGAGATAGCAGTGGATTGTGTGGCTGCATATTGTTTGCAGACAGGGTAACAATAATATACAGCAGCTCATTGTCTGAATATGCAAGTAGCATGCTGGAATCTGTTTCTGTGGTGTCCTCGGCTATAAGTTTGTTGTAAATATACACAGTGATCAGTCTTCATTGGTGCAGTAGTGTGTCTTTGACATAGAATACTTGCCCAAAGCAGTAGGAGAGAACATACCAGCTTGGAGAATAAAATGATATGGAAAATTATAAAATTGTGATTCTCTGTATTTCTTATGTTTCACTTTGGAAACTGAATAATATTCTTGTAGTATGTGTTTCTGTATGTATATCTCTAGCTTTCTTTCTTGAGTTACTACAGGCCACTAAGACATGTACATCTGTTATACTGATAGAAGATTGTGTTAAACGTGGTTTTCTGAAGGATCTTTAATTGGACAGTATTTTAAACCCTGAGACTCAAGGAAGCTTCCTTATGGGATAGAGAGTCATGTCTCCCACACAGAAATGAAAGATAGTTTCTTTCAGTGATTTTCTGTTATGCATCTAATTAAATGTTTTAATAAGTTAAATTTCTTTATTCTGTGCTTTCATATCCAGGATGATAAATGTGTACTGGACATTTGTATTCATTTCAATTATGTGAATGTAGTTCATATATTTGTTTAAAAGATAGCTTCTTAAAACATCTATTCTTTTCATTACAGTCTGCACTTAGAAAAGCTAATTAGGTATTATAGCTTTGCCAACCTAAATTGCATACTAATCCAAAGAAAAACCTTTTATTAAGTTTGTGTAAAGGGTCCTATGCTGCAGTCATACAAATACAACTGCAGAAAGCAACAAAATAATTATGTTTATGTATAGTGAAATATGCATTCACACACACACATTATTATCTCTGTATTGTGAAGTTTTAAAAGTTTACTTATTAATTTTTTCATACTTTAATAATTTACCTTGCAATAGGATACTCAGTTCTGTATTGAAACCTGAAATGACTTAGAAGGGAAGGAAAATTTCCCAGTCAATATTGTAAGTCAGAAGAGCATAAAAGTGATTTACAGTATTGGTGCTCCCAGTAAATCTTTCATCCTGATGCTATAACTGAAGTGAGTAAATTCAAGTTGGCCTCCAAATACGCAAGACAACAAATAAGTTTCTTCCTGTTTACTTTCAGTCACAATACAAAATGTTCACTTTCACAGAGGATTTATATTGAATAATTTGACTACTCATCTAGGCAGGCATTGTTAAATGTATTTTGAGAGATAAAACTGTCTGTGAATAGTAATTGTTACATTTAGTCTGGCAGTCACTAAGTAACACACCATTTGTCGAGAAATGACTAAAATATTTTTGATGGCTTTCATTTAATGTATTGGTAAACTGTGCAGTAAGATCACGGTAATTAATATATCTTGAAAATAAATTATAATAATCCAGACCACCTTTCTTTTATACAAATGGTGTTCAATTATTCTTCTTAATTTTCAGTTAACCATCCTATACTATATTACCTGGAAATATATTATTATCTGAAATATTCTTACAGAGGTTTTTGTTCAAATCTATGATTGATCCTGTTCAAATTCTCTGTTTTGTGTCAAAAGGATGCTTTTACACTGTCTAGTATCACAGAATCACAGATTCTGTGGGGTTGGAAGGGACCTCTAGAGATCATCTACGTCCGTTTCTGGGACTGTTTTTAGGGACCTAATTCCCTCATGCTTTTCTTCACTCCTCATTCCATGAAGAGCATAGTATCAGTAATTCAGGGCTGTCCCATGATTCTGTTCTACCAATTAGCTCTTGTTTCCATCTGGAAGAGTTGTTCAGTCCCTTCTCTAAAATGCTTCTGCCTCCCCACTGATATCCCATGCAGACAATAGCCCTAGTCCTTGGCAAAACACATCAGTCCCTTTCCCTTCTGTCTTCCTCCTTCATTCCCTTCCGAGAATAGTTCCCAAAACTGCCAACATTCCCCACGCTATTTGTGATAGAAAAACAAGTGAAATAAGGTAGGGGAAACATTTGAGACAAAAACATGCTTAGGGAACCTTGAGATCTCAGTTTCAAAAGTCACTATCACTGTGAAATCGCTTTGGCATGAAGATTAGATTTGTTAAATCTGTTTTGTTCAACTTACATAAAGTGGTCTCATTCTCTTATTTATTTGTTCTTTTGATGGAGCATAGCATGGCAGTTTACTCATGATGTAGGACGCATGAGCACATCTGCCTAGAGGTCCACACTATAGATAGCAACAGAAGTGAGTGAGGTAGCTCTCACTGCCCATTGTAGAAATGCCATTACTCTGGTGAGTTCCAGTGTTGAAGCATTTCATATACTGGTACAGTAAAAAAAGATTTGTAGAACGTTCTGACTGAAAGCTACTAGAGAAAAGGAGCACCCATTAGCAACAGTGGGTTTAGGATTGGGCCTGTAAACTTTTGTTTCAACTTTGATTTGGACTAAATTCTTTTAACTGTTATAGTACCCTTGTATTTTATAGAATATCTTTTCAGTTGCTCAGCCTGTTTAAAGTTTTTGAGTTATATTTGGTATGTACTTGCTGTCTTCAGTAGCTGATAGCCTGTTAGAGAAAGAGACTGTTTTTATTCCTGCATAATTGCTAGATCCCTAAGTATAGCCCTCATAATTGGATGGATATGGCAACCCATCTTCACCTCTTAAGAAGTACATTTTATTCTATCCCTGTTAGTGAGCAAGAGGTATATCATGAACAGTTACTAAAAATATTTTATCCAAAGTGTAGCTTTAATAAAACTTCTTAAAATGCAGTGTCTGCAGTGCTTCAGTAATAATGGCCCTTCTAAATGAAAATGCTTTCTCAAAATCACATTCTACGCACAAAAAAAACCCAACGGATTTCTGTAATGCTTAGATGAAAATTTCCCTCAGCAAAATTTGAAAGTTCTTTTCTTTGAAGTAGTCAAATGTAATCCTTCGTTCAGGCACAGGGGCAGTATAGGTGTTGCAGCAAGTCCTCTTTCAGCTTCATCTGCACCAGAAGGTTTCTACAGACCTTTTGCTGAGCAGGATGCACCGCTGCCTCCTCCCAGGCCCCAAAGAAGATCTGCCAGGAGAACTGCAGTTTCAGATTATCAAAGTAAGAATTCTTATATTGAACCCTTGCTTAAGCATGCGAAGGCCTGGTGAAATTGTAGCCCAAAATCTAGTCCAACTGACTCAAATTTAAGCCTCTTTGGAGAAAACTTAGTGAGTCCATGCTATCTGAATAAGATGCAGCCTCAACCAATGGTTTTGTGCAAGATGGGCATTCTGAAAAGCCACAGAATTCAAAGGTGATCAGGAAATGAGTGCTTCAGCTGCTGGTGCTCATAGCTGTAGTTCGCAGACTTCATCATGGCTGGATTCCAAAAATCAATTCAGTTTTATAAGAGAAATGTGGTGATTAGAGCAATCAAATTATTTCCCTTCCTGGAATCCTGGAATACTTTTTTAAAACTTGTATTTCTCCATAATTCATCTTTAAACTTATGCATTAGAATTTGCTGATGTATTTAGCTGAAATCTGGACTCATCATCTTTCTGATATTCCCATATTTACCATAAATATTCAATATTTGCAAGTTCTCAATTAGAAAGCACATAAGAGCCATTTCAATGAAAGTGATCGCTCTATTAAAACTAATGTTTCAGGACGAGCTTAACAAAACCATGAAGGTGAATATGCATGCTACTAATTAGTTCTTGTATATAACCTCCATTTAGGAGATAAGGAGAATTTGTTCTGCATCTTCCTTTCTTTTCTACTTACAAAAACAAAAACAAAAAAAAACACAGTAGAGCTTAAATATTAAAAGAGTTGGTTGACAACCATCTAAATCTACACATATACTCTAAAATATGTTTTTTAGCCTGAATAACATACAGAGAATATCATGGACATATTTTTGTTTCAAATAATTGCACACTGTCTGTCTGTAATTGTGACAGCAGAGAAAACAACAGCTCAGACAAAGAATAAATTGTAAATAAAATCACACTGAAAGGTTGTTAACAAAGAAAGCCTCCGGGTTTTTTTGTTTCATAATAGATATTTTGATGCTTTACCATCTTTTCTGGATTTTCTTTTTAATAGCACTTAAAAAATCATGGTAGCAGTTAAATGCTGATTTAATTTCAGATGATATATCTTTGAGGTACTTTCTCTAAATGGAATTTCTCCTAATGAAAATGATGAATTTGTCATATGGTGTAATCAAAGTCAGTAGCTTCAGTAAACATCCTATAAACAAAAATAGCATTATAGTGGTAACAAATATTTTTCATCTTTTCAGATTCATTACCTACTGAAATCAATGAGCTTTTCCTTGAAAAGAAAACAACCTTGACTGCAGTTTCCTGTTGTTGGTCTTGTATTGCTGATTACTTTGGTACACTGGTGAGCACAGCAATGATCCTCATGCAGAAAAAGAGTAAACCTTTCTTGATTTCAGTGGGAAGGATGTCAGTCCTTCTTGTCCATTATGGCCAAAGGGGTAATGCAAATTCAGGGGCAACCATCTGAAAACTTATATTCAGTCTGAGAGAGACATATCTTTTTGGAAGATTTGTTTCTTACGCTCTAGGTCATTGCTTCCACATTTCTTTTATACCCTCCCAGAAACTACTAGTTCTATCACAGAGTAACCTATGTTATGATTTTATGATTTTTGTTGTATTATTGATATTTCACGTCATAACATCATGTGGTGTATTGGGAGTTAAAGAGCTAATACTCCAGCTGCATGCTGGGTATTCTTGTCCAGGAGTCGAACCCAGGTCATGGCAGTAAGAACCCTGGCTCCTAACCGCTAGCCCAGGAGTATTAGCCATCCAATGGACGTATGTCCGCATGGTTTTTTAACTCCCAAAACACCACATGATGTTATGATGTGGAATATCAATAATACAACAAAAATCATAAAACCATAACACTTAATTTTAATTTAATTAAGGAAAAAAATGTAGTTTGGAAGGTGGAAAACAAAGGCCAAAAACTGACAAAAAATACATTAAAACAGGAGAGGAATTCATTCAATTTCCTACCTTGCTATTGCAGCTTTATTTATAGATGTGCTGAAAATAAGCACAACAATTCTTATTTTAGAGATACTACATATAGTTTTCTCCCAGTCCTCAATAAATGTTCTCTTTGAGAGTTCATGACTACATTATTTCTGGTGCAAACTCTTGGATCTATCAGCATTATCGTACATTAAGGAGTTGTATGATAAGTGGAATGTGACTTTTTTTCTTTTCTTTCTTTCTCCACCTGTTCATGGTCTGAATCCATCGTTTAGATGGATTCTTTTAAAGTTTTATTTGAATTTTTACATAATCGGAATATAGTGGGAACTTTTAATAATTTAGTGCCCTAAGGTGTCACCAGTACGAACCGAACCAAATAATTTAAAATTTTAGTAGATTAATTTCCTATAAGCAACCACCCATGACCAGTGTTTCAAAACAAACAACAATTAAAATGCACTCATTTAGGCTCTCCACCCTGCTGATGTTGTGCAGCCCAAGAACAAGTGAACTCTTCACCCTGAGGAGGATTGAGTCTGGAATTCAAATTTTAAAAAGAAAAATAACTCAGAGATGCATTAAATCCCCCATCTACAAATGCAATTTGCTGCTCACACAAAGCAGAATGTCAGTAAAAAAATAACCCTTGACACATACTCAGCCTCAAGTTATTTGCATGCTTTGACCTGACCTAATTGACTGAAATATTCCAGGCCTATCCACATAGTGCAGAAAGCTAGGTCTTGGTCAAGGAAATAAAGGGAGGCATGTTTTCAATGACAGTAAACAAACTGGAAAGATCTCATTTGACTTTTAAATGATACATTGAGTTGCAGGAGCTGTAGTTTAGGTAGGAAATAATCATCTTCAAATTGAGTAAATTTTATGTGGACAATCTGGAGAAAGACAACATGTACAATGGCAATGTCATTCTTAGCACATTGGTGCTCAGGAAGAAATTTCTCTCTAAGGCAGGCCCAAAGCATGCCCAAGTTTCTTGTCATAGTTCCTCTGCAGTGTTCTATCACTTGAATTCTAGTGTAACCATGCTACTAAGCCTTAAAAGATAATATGATTTTAATTGTAAGGACAAGCTAGGAGAGCTGGGGCTTTTCAGATTGGAGAAGTCTCCTGGGACACCTTACAGTGGCCTTCCAGTACCTGAAGAGGGCCTTCAGGAAGGCTGGGGAGGGACTTTTTATAAGGACATGTAGCAACAAGAGAAGAGGAAATGGTTTAAAACTGGAAGGAGGAGGATTTAGACTAGATATAAAGAAACTCTTAACTGTGAGGGTGGTGAATCAGTGGAACAGGTTGTCCAGTGAGGCTGTGAATGCCTCCTCCCTGGAATTTCTCAAGGCCGTGCTGGCTGGAGCTTTGAGCAACCTGGTCTAGAGGGAGATGTCCCTGCCTATAGCAGGGGGTTGGAACTACATGATCTTAAAGGTCCATTCCAACCCAAACCATTTTATGATTCTATGATTTTCAGGGGTTCCTCCAATGTACTATATGGGCTTGAACAAGCTGCATGAACATATGTCCAGTAGAATGAAATATTCTGTGAATGCAGCCATTTTTCATCTAGAGAGTAGTGGTAGAAAGTAGTAGTATTGATGTTAGTTTAAATGTGTAAAAAAAGAGGCTTTAAGGCTGCAAAGACTTGAATGTTTAGGCTACGCAGGAAGCCAGACAGTGCCTAGTGAGATTCCTGAGATTGTTTCCTCAGGGCAGTATACTTAAGATGTTAACTGCCACAGTTTAACCATACTTGTCCTTAATAACTTGAACTGGAAAAGTTTTGGTTCACAGTAGAATAATTTACACTTCACAACATTGTGACTGTTTGAACAAGACCTTTGAAACATTTAGCTTTTCCCATTGTGCACAGCCAATTTGATAAAATTGTTTGAACTTCTTAAGTTTTATTTTTATGCAGTGTAAAAAATTTTTACTTGCTCCCAAAGCAAATTAATTTACATGATGAAAGGATCTGGTATGTAATAATAATATTTCAAAGAAAGTTGATATTATGTTTCAAAAAGATGGAGCTTTATACTCAAACTTTGCTTTAAAGTTCTAGGTAGTAGACTTTTTCAGCCCATTGTATAATTTACAGGTGTTACTACCTGAAAGATTTCCCTGAAGGGCTATTTTGGTGTCTTCATCCAGAAGTGCCACTTTCTTCACATGCTACAAATGTTTCAATGACTACAATATATTTTGGCTGGTTTCAAGAAGCATACGTTCTCTTTTAATCTGTACACAACCTCAATTAGTGTTCAGGTCAGTAAGTGGGAAGACATTTATGGAATCAATCATTTTGGGTTAAGGAGTACACATACTACAAGTGTACTAATGGAATGGAAATAATGCCTGGAACATCTCCAGAAGAGTCGTAGTCTCAATGGAGCAATTAAATATGTATGAAGAATGTTTGCATTGAAGTTCAAACACATCAGCCTGAGGCTTATATTTTTGGTTTAATTTATTCACAGCCTTTCTGTGTACTGCTGCTTGATGCTCCAAAAACACTTCTGCACACTGCCTCCTCCATCGTCTGTGTGTCTACGGACTGACAGATACAGTGGCAGATGCTATTTTTAATCACCATCTCAGGAGCAAGAGGTAGACTGCAGTAGAGTTTGAGTATTTAACAAAACTTTGTAGTCTGAACACTCTGGCATTACTAGGTCTTCAAATTAGGGTATTGCATGATACGGCCTGTATCACATATCTTTGTATTACTGCTTTTATTCTTCATGAAAGAGATGCTTGTACCATAGCTAGAGACTGCTTTTCAGTATTGTCAGTGAATACTGGAGCTCTTTAAAAAGGTAGTGGTAATATTTCCTGATAATTAAAGTTCTTTGCAAAATGTATGAACAAATGCTATTTTCAGTAATAAATAAAACTAGAATATTTGAGGCTTTGTAAAGAGATTTTGTTTCTTTTCATGACTCTTGGATCTGTATTTTGTCACTGATCAGAAAGCACCAGTGTAGTGTTGGTTCATTTGTTATCAGTTCATAATAAATGGGATTGTCGTATAACTATGCTTTGAGCTTTTGGCAAAGCATCTGAACAGTTAGCCTCTTAAAAGAATTACTGGTAATGTAATTACTTGTGAAAAAATGTGTATGTGTGTCTCCCGTATGAAAACAACACCATCTTAATATGTTGTTTAAGCAACGATATTAGTAGAATGAGAGCATACAGTACTGATGGATAATAGCATAGGGAAGCAAGGACACATATGTGAAGTAAACACTGAACTTAAGCCAGAAATGTAGTTTTCTTTAGCTAGTTTCAAGGCTGTTTTTGAAACAAAGCTTATTTTCTAATTACACTGTAATTATTTAATTAATTGCCTCAAGGCTTCCAGTATCTTCTTCTAGACTGGAGAAAAATCTCTGTTTATGTCCATTAATAGCAACTACTAAACATCTAATACTAATATCACTAACGCTCACATAAAATGAGGTGCTAATATGACCTCTGTTACTGGAGATGCCAGAGACGTGTCATGGGACTGCCCTCAAATCATCCTAGTTTCTAGAGAAGCAGAATCAGTTTAGCATCTTCAGTTCAGGCACGGAATGAATGATCTTGGTTATGCAAAATTAAGGAAACCTCCATGCTTGTGAGAAGTTTGGTCAATATCTTTTGATATCTACTGTAACAGTCAAGTCTGTTGACTTTTCCTAGTGAGAAGAAATGTCCTCATAAGTATATTGAAATAAGCATCAGACCTTCATATTTTTGAAGTCAGTGGTGAAAGCCCAGTAGTCTTCAATGAAAGTGTAATCTTCTTTTGGATATTGGCAACTTTTTTTTTTTTCCAGTTAATTCTAGAGAAGTTCTTTTCCTGCACTACTTAATTAGCTCCATGGCATCCATACTGATAGATTTTTGAAACTGACAGGTTTGATTGGTATGATTTCAAATACTTTCTTTCCTCCACTTCAACAGCATTTCCCTTTTGCAGCTTCTGTATTTCATTCTTTCATTTCATTTCATTCACATTTTTCTCTAATTCAGTAAACAAAATTTTGATGTGTAGTATATGTTTCTCCTTGTGAGTTTGGGTAGGTTTTTTGCTGTTGTTTGTTTCCACTTCACTTTCCTTTTTTTCCATCCATTTATTGAGTTTTACTTTTGAATTGTTGTTGTTGGCTTTTTTTTTTTTCCTTAAAGGCTTATTTCCTGCTTTTGAGTAATAATAATATTCCTAAAATTTATACCCTTGTGATGTTTGTATTAGAGTCCTGGTTGAGATATTTCTTATGATGTATGGGCAGATAATTGGGCTTTCTCAGTATAAGAAGTTGTATGATTACTCTTGGTAGCATAGCATTCTAAACTGTAAAGTTTATTAAGTGTCCTATGAAAGCATGACACTTGTCATGCTTCATGGTAACAAGATCAGGTTAATAGAAGGATATTAGGTATGTGTGCTCAAAAAAGGGGGTATATGAACAACATTTTACCCTTCTGGGAAAATGAGCAATAGCGAAAATAGTCATGCCTTCACTATCTGAATTTACTATGGGTGGGAAAATTGCCAAATCACAGCTTGAACCAAAGGTTGAGCACCAGGTGAGAAGGCATGGCTAACCCAGAGAGTTCAGCTGCAAGCAATGCACCTGAGTGATTGAAAGGAGTGAGGCCTGGATCCAACCCTCCTCACCCTCATTTAAGGGTTAGCAGCCAGGAGAATAGTATCTCTCCGGATAGAGATTATGCTTCTTTTGAATTATCACCAGTCATTAGAAGAGGTGAGCAATTTTTTTTTAACACGCTACTGCTCTGTGAAGTTTGTATGTATCCTACTAGAAGGTACTGTCATCACCTTCTTTTGCCATGCAGTATGCTATATTCATATTTTAAGTACCTAAAATGTCTTTGATTTTTATCTATGTGGTATTTATGTGGCTTGTAGGACTATGTAGTTTATGCAGTTTAAATGTATTTATCTGATAGAGATGTAGGATTCTAACTTTAGATATGAGATCAGTACTTCAATAAAAACACCACATCAGGTCTTTCTCTGGACCACGTGGAGTTACCGTTTATTTGATCTGTCCATCCTGTTCCCCATCTTAGAATGCTAATTATGTCAGTAGTGTAGCAGTTTGGACTGGCAGAATGTGCAGGGATGGCATGAGGCAGGCCGCTTTCTTCTTGTCTGGGAGCAGCGTTCTGTCACAGCAGTTTGCATAGGCAAGATGCTGGAACCTGCTCCCAGAATAACTACTAGGGGAAGCACTCTTAATCTCAGCTGGTATGGTGCTGGGCAATCATTTGAGGACTAAAACCAGTCCCCCTTTGGGGAAATTCTGAGAGTTATTTAATGCGTTCACCCAGACAAAGCTGGTAAGAAATGAGACTTCAGTTCAGAGGTTTGGTTGCTCTGAGTGCCTTGAGCCTTATCAGTAGGAGATGATGCACACAGGTGGATGATCTACAATAAGTGGCTGAGGTGTAAGAAGTGGCTTTGCAGTTTTAGAGGCACTGAGAGAGAGACAGATAGGTTGTTTAATACTCTTTCAGCAGCAGACTACACTGAGAAGGAGGTACCTTGGTTGATGGTGACCTACAAAATCAGGACACCACTTCAGTCCCCACCTTCCAGCTTCACTTCTGAAACTAGATATGAAATTCTTGCAGCTATAGACATGCGTGACCAAGGTCTGCAAGAAGAAACCATGCTACCAGCCTGCAGTGGATATCATAAAAATAAATGTCATGCACTTGTAGTGCGTGACTCGAGTCAAAAGGCCTGACAGGGTGTCTTGAGAGGTTTGCTGCCTCCTAGGAGCCCAGATCCAGAACACTGCTAAGAGCGTCCCACAGCTTGAAAAGAGCATAGCCTGTTCTCTACTGTTTTCTTTCGTGCCCGCATGAAAAAGCACTGGAAACTGGAATATGGGCAGAATCAAAGAACGTGAAGTCCTATGGCCAGAGAAGAACACTGGTGCTGAAGTTATCTTCTTTTCAATTTTCTCAGTTGGAAGAAAGAGGGAAGCCAGAATAAGACGGATCATAGATTATCTTCTACATCTGTTCTGCCTCGATGAGGCCACATATGTATTAATGTGCCCAGCTCTGAGCATTAAGGCTTGGTTTTGGCATCAAATGTTACTTTACTGTAAAGTAACCCAACAAAATTCACTTTGCTCCATTTTTCAGTGGTGCGTGGATTAAAACCATCTTTAACCAGTCCTGGATTATGGAAGTGTAGGCTTAAAAAATAAGTTCTCTCTAATAAAATGCAATCATGAAAGTAAGAAGCTCTGACATGATGTATTCCTTTCAGTTTTGAAGAGCTCCTAGGGCAGAGCTATTGTGTGAAACTGATGGTATGATCCACTGTGGGTGAGTCTGTCAATACAGCTATGGTCTGCTCTCTCTCGTCTTTATAAAAGAGAGTTGAGGACATTTGTCCATGTAGTTTGGAGTGTCATGACTTACCAAATAATAAAACACTCTGTTGTTGTTGTTAACAAGTGATCTGTCTACTGTCCTTGAATTTTGTCTTGTCACCAAAAAACCTTTATATTTTCAGTTCTTCCTGTTTGAGTAAATCAATGGCTTTGTCCATGTTATTCATTACAGAACTGCATATCCTGCCTTTTGATCAAATCCGATGTTAATGTAATTCTGGAATTAAACTTGATTTGTCTCAGAATTAGATTTGTGCAAATTCAGGGAAACTGTCTTTTAATTGATAGAGAAAGCGAAAACAGCATTAATCATTGGAAGGACTGTTAAGATTTGTTTTACCATGCAGCATTTTCTCATGAGCTATAAAAGATTCCATACTGAATGCAGCCATGGGCATTTTGTTTTGAGGGATGCTGCCTGCAGACGTGTTATGACATGTGGTTCATAGCATGACTGCTTACCCTGTTTCTGTATAATCCATCTCTGAAACAACCTTTAAATGTCAAATGGCATTTGCATATAAAAGCAGTCATTTGTTATAAAGTTTGTGGACATTATGCAAACACAAGTGATAGCTGATCTAGTACAATATTTTATAATATCTGGAGGGTTTTAAGTGTGAAGTCCATTCTTCCCTAGTTCCAGCACTTTTAACTTAGTGAAGGTAGCCTCTGCCTCAGATGTATTCCTCCTTTGTTCTTTTTCTTGTGCATCAAAAACAAACAACAGCAGTAGTGTGCAGACTCTGTGACAGATTGCAAGCAATGACTGGAAAGGATCAGGACTGACGTATCAAGAATCAAATCACGTTTTTCAAGGCCTCCTACCTAGAGATGGCAGCTATCTTTAAGGCTTCCAACGAAAGACAATAAAGCCAAAAATCTGAGTGAAGAATTGGCCAAATTAATTCAGTGCTTTTTTCTGTACCGTGACTAAATAATCAAAGCTAATTTTGTTTTGATTAACAAAGTTGATCAAAAACACTTAAAGCTTTCTGAGAGACTATATCCAGTCCTTAGTTTTGCAGCCTTCATGAAATGGATGTAGGCATTTGTACTGAAGATGTCCAAAATTTTGACTTATCCTAGTCTTTCCAGTTGTTGTTGTTCAAAGGACCCATGTCTGTCAAAATGCTGATTTGTTTCAAAGTCTTATCAACAATATATAGGCTCCATTTTTTGAGGGAGAGTGTGGCACTGTAAAATATAGACTTTCCAGAAGTTCTCTTTGAGTTACTTGTAGGTGCTTGCTGGAAACAGCAGTTATACAGGTGATGCGGAGGTGTAGGCTTTTATGCTTTTTGAATGTATGTTGAAGTATTTAGTAGGAAGAAAAGGATTGTATAGCTTTAAAACTGAAGAGATCTTCATTAGCCTTGAGTGTGGTATTTGACAGAATATTATATTAAAACCCAGAAGGTGTATTTGGCAAAATATCTGTTAAACTGAAGGTCTCTTTAGCACTGTCTGTGCTGTTTTGATCTCAACATGATCATGAAGGCAAAGTAAAAATTGATGAAGTTCGTATAATAAGTGGGACTTTGGAAGTTGGGTGAATACCTAACCTGGCCTGAATGTGGCCCCTTTTTCTAAAAGCTCACCTGCTTCTTGTACAATGGAAAAGGGCTGTCCCCTCCCCCCTCTAATCTGGTTCCAGTGAAAGAGCTGCCTTTTTGGACCAGTGTGAGAGGTGAGATTTTGATGGTCTAATTGGAGGAAAAAAAAAAAGTATTTAAAAAGGAATAATTCTAATGAAGATGGGCATTAAGAAAAACATGGGAGAAGCAATAAGTACCACTCCAGGGAGAAAAAAGGAAGCTGATGCCTTTTTGTACTTGCTGTCAATGTACTCTGCCTGAACTCTACAGTGTCATCTGGCACTGGACTGTGCCCCTGTCTTAGTTTGTGCTAAATGTTCCACAGCTGTTCTCATTCATCCTAGATGACCAAAACTTTGTCACATCTTACAGATTACAGAATGCATTGAAATTCATGCAGGACATTAACTTAAAGCAAATGTTAGGAGATCTTATTGGTTATTTTTAAGTACAATTACAGGGGTTGAATCTGGCAAATTCAGGCATGAGGTGTTGAAGAGACCAGCTGAGGTTGAAAAGCAAGGAGTGACAAATTACTTCAAGAGGAGAGGGACCTTTACTTCAACTTTGTTGAGAATCCTGCAACAAAACTTTTTGAGAAGTCTGGAACATTCAGAAATGCATCACTTTTGATGAAAATTTCATTGAGAAGTTTCTTGTCTGTGGGAGGGAATTTCTGATCAAAACTGGTAAGATCCAGTCTCTTCAGAATAGCTAATAGCATGGTAGTCAATTCCACAGGGATGAGTGTTCATATGAACCTCTGCACTTTTCAATGGCAAAGATACACTGGGGGAAGAAGCCTTTGTTTGGATTTACTGAAGCTTGTTAGATTCTCTAAATATTGCTGTTTCTTCTAGACATTACTGAAATTAATGAAAGATTGGCTTTGTCTGAAATATCCACCTCACATAGACACTTGTTGGTATAGGCATTTCCTGACACAGTCAGTTTAACCAACCAGCAATTCACACTTGTAAAGAAAAGACAAAAAAAGCCAAAGCTCAGCTTGTGTTGACACTGATCAGTGTAGTATCAGACAACAAAAAAGACTTATTTATGTGTGACAATAACAAGAAGTCATCTACAGAAAACTGATGCTTGATGGTCACCGAACAAGTATGAATGAGTAAGAGGTGAAGTAATCTCATTCCTTTTTTTACTTGGTTTGTCACATTAATGCCTTGTGTTGGAATCTATTGTATGTCCTGGTCTTTCTTGTACTGGAAGGACAAGAACTGGTCACAGCCCCCAGTGTTGAGCAGAGGGGACAGATCACTTCTCTTGGTGATACTTGGCACACAATGCCATTAGCTTTCTTGACAGCAAGGGCACATAGCTGATTCATCAGGGCTCCCAGGTTGTTTTCTGTTAATTGATGTCTTTGTTGTGCTGTATACGGTATTCTGGATGTGATGTAAAAAGTAGGGGGGACATAATTTTTTCCCTAGAACTTCTGGCCATGCTCCTGTTATTACCATCTTGAACACTGTTGGGATCTCTGGTGCTGGTACACACAGGCAGATCTTGCTCAGCTTGCTGTCTACTAAATCTTTTTTTTCCCTACTGAATAAGATGTATGCCCTCTGAAAGATTTTATTTTTCTTTGAGTGACAATGCATTGCCTGAAATTCAAGATTACAACAAAAAGCTTTATTTTTCTTGTTTACTTTGGAATTGTTTTGGAAATACACTTAATCATACTGTAATAGACTTCTTAGATGAAAGAGCCTGCATTTATTCAAGATCCTTTGGGGAAAAAAAACCCAAAAACATTAAAGAGTGGTTCAAAACAGTTGCATTTTATTTTGATAAGTTTGTGTAAAACTTAATTGTGAAAGACACTGTCTTGAACCTAAATCTCAGGTTTCATACATCATGATATCTATAATAATGAGAAATTTTTAATTCTCTCAAGCTCCTCTATAGTTAAAATGCACAACTAATTTAATCTAGAATGTAGAGAGCTATTAAACTATTATGATTAGCTTACTCTAAATTTTACCTGTATTTTTTAAATTTGAGTGTGAATATAATGTATGAAAATTGGTGAGAACATAATGCGTATCTTACACTTACAACTCTCCCACCTGCTCTTATCAAAAGTTTTGTTTCAGAGCAGTGACAAAAAAGCTGGGGAAAGTCAATGCATTCTTTGTTCTATATAGATAATCTGACTCTGTTTTCTCTGTTTTTACCCCTAGTATTTTGTAACTTATAATTGTGAAGGCAGCAGGAAGTTTTTGATTTATTTTATTTTGTCCAGTAACCTGCAGAGATAATTTTAACACTAAAACATAAAGATTCTATGCAAAGTCATTTCAATTCTCTAGTATGTGCTTTTTAAAAGAAAAAAAAAAGAAAAACACCACACAAACACACACACACACAAAACACAAAAAAACAAACCACAAAACTACCTTTTTACTGACATTCTTAATTTTTCAATTTCTAAATAGAATTATTTTCTCTGAAGATGTTTTGACAGTTCATAAATAAACTGTATTTATTTTTCATTTTAAGCAGACTTCCCCCTTCATAAATAAACTGTATTTATTTTTCATTTTAAGCAGACTTCCCCCTATTTTCTCAGGGAAGAAAAGAATTAGACACTTATCAGTTAAAAAAATTAAAATTAAAATTAAACTTATCAGTTTTGAGATTCAGCTGCCTGGTATATAGTATAATGTAATAATGGATGTCAACATACTATCTTCTACTACAGCCAGCAAAGCTCTGACCAGTGCAGGCAAGGGGCATTCAGACTCCCCCAAGTAGAAACTTATTTTCAGCCTCATGAATGATCTTCTAGGCTCTGCAGACTGAATAAAGGAGGGATTTAGCTACCTGAACAAAGCTATCAACTAGAATTTGAAATGCTTTAGTATATTGAAAAAGATACACAGACCTGGCAGGTGTGGTGCAGGACTTCTGCCACAAGTTCAAGCAAGCGCCCCATATCACTCTAGAGGTGTACTTAGTCAAATGAATGTCACACTAGATCTCTGTTGACTGTAATGACAGATTAGATGTTAGCTCACATGAATTTGTATGAAATCTACGTATGGGTGAATTTCTAACTGGATCTGAGTGGCTTATAAAATGTCCAGTTTGTACAGAACTAAACCATATGTAGGAGTTCTGTCTATTAAAAAAGTGAACTATTGTTGATTCACATAGCTGAAATGTAGTGGAGTTCACTATTGACTGGGGAGGGAGCAGGAGTCAAGTTTAAATGCAGGAAATAATGAGTTTATAGTATCCCAAAGTACACATAGCAGACCTGGTTCAGTGTTGTCTACTGTAGTAAAGATTGGATCAATGCCCAAGAGTTGTTAGTAATAAATTTGAATAAGTTAATTCTGTAATTATAAAATAATCATATAGTCAGAGAATGGTTTGAGTTGGAAGGGACCTTTAAAGCTCACTGTATTCCAGCTCCTCTGCCTTGGGCAAGGACACCTGTTGTATTAGGCAATAATGAGGTGGTTTTGGAATGTGATGCAACAGGACCTCCCCTGCTCTGTTATCTGCTATGTAAATCATGATGCATGCCTTGGGGGTGTAGACAAAGCACATAGGGCACATAAGCAAGTGTTTGCTACCACTAAACGCCATTTTGCTGTTCACCGTATTGGTGTGAATGTGCAGCTCTGTTCCAGGTCAGTGCTGTAGAATTTCATTACAGCAGACACCTTTCCCTGCATTACATTCCCAAGGCCTCATCCAGCATGGCCTTGGACACTGTCAAGAATGTGACATCCACAGTTCCTCTGGGCAATCTGTTTCAAATGTCTCACCATCCTTACCATGGAAGATTTCTTCCTTATATCTAATCTACGTCTTACTCTCATTCAATTTAAAATTATTACCTTCTAATGTCAGTACAGACCCTATTAAAACATCTCTCTGTTATGCCTCATTATGTGTTGAAAGGCTACAACAAGGTTTCTTCAGATCCTTGTCTTCTCTAGGCTGAGCAACTCTTTTGAGTATTTCAGTCTTTCAGCTTCCTTATCAGTTTTGTGTCCCTCCTCTGGACCATCTCAAACAGGCCTATATCTTTCTTCTACAGGGGACTTCAGAGTTGGATGAATAAAGAATGTAATAAGTAAATGTATTCATTAAATAATGTGTCAATCAATTCATTTATTTTTATAGCTTTTCTGAGTCATATTGCGTTAATTGAATCTTCAACGACCTTTGAAAGTTCTTAAACTATCTGTGATTCCAAATACCCCGGAGCACTGATAGGCTTAGAAGTGTGATGTTAAATCCACACTTATGCTCTTGCTTATTTTTAAAACTCAAATAACATATTTGAACTCTTAAGAGCTACGGGGTTGTTGGGATACACCTCTAGGTCCTCCTATAAATACAAAAAACTTAAGTTTGGGCTTTTAGAATAACATTTGACTTAACTGTCTTTGTGTATTCTTAACAGGAATTAGAAGCCAATTTTAAAAACATCTTTTTTTTTTCCCATTTCAAATGCCTTTTGCCATTTTAAATTACAATGTTGTGAAGACTTTTTTGATTACTGAGAAAAAGTGGCCTCTGATGTTTACTGGAAACATGGAAAACCAAAGTCCCTGTTCTGTATGTTTTGGAACATGATCCTGTGTCTTCCCCTCAGGGTGAATATTAAGCCTTTACCTCACTTGTGTCAGGAACTGAAAATAACAAAAGAAAGGCATAAGGTGATGATGGAATCACTGATCTTGGAGGCGTTCAAGGAACGCTTAGATGTTGTGTTGGGGGACATGGTTTAGTGAGATCTGCTGGTGACAGGTGGATGGTTGGACTGGATGATCATGTGGGTCTTTTCTATTCTATGGAATGGTAATTCTGTGATTCTCTGAATGATATTCAAATGCCTGCTCTGAATCACACAGAACAAGTATTTGCCCCAGCCTGTTTTCCTCACCTCTCACAACTGAGATAGTGCCCAAACTTCTGGTTCCCTGAGTGCAATGGGATGTAGAATTGTGCCCAGTTTTGACAGCATTCTTCACAATACTGAAGTCAGCTGTTTCACAGGAAAATTTCCTGTGTTAATCAACTGCCCTCATCTGCGTAGAAGCCAGTTTCACTGACAAATTGCAAGGCAGATTTGTCTTAAATCACATTTGATGCTCTGAGAACAGTTTTGAAATTTGTTTCTGTTGTTTCTTGAGCCAACTGTCTTTCAACCCCATCCTGTTGATAGAGTAAATGATGTATCAATCTGAAGGGAAACCAGAAGAACCCTTTACCTTATGTAGAATTGTGGTTTGTTTTTGCTTTGTTTTTCAAAAATGCATTCTGCTGGAATTAAGCAATTAACTTTTAACTTTGGAAACTGAGTGTGAACTGGAGTGCCACGTATATAGCTCATGTGAATCCCATACTACCTTGTGTATGATAGGTATTGATTGAAAATATTTTTTACAGGCAAGGCTATGAACCTCCATAAACTGTTTTTTCTTTTTCGTGTCACAGATAGGAAACGGCATTTGAGACTTAAAGCTTATGGCTGATGAATTTAATTTGGATGAGCTGGTGTTTGAAATAGATAACACTTTCATTTTAGTAAATTAATGATGTGGCACAAGGAAACTCAGATGCTTCTACCTATAATAAAAAACGATGCTCTCTAGAATTCTAATATTTCACAATGTGATTACATTGCTTAATCTTATTCACTTTATTACATGAAACATAGCAAAATGCTTTCTCTGTGCATTAACATAAATGTAATTTCAGACTTTATAAGACTTTATACAAATCTTTGTATGAAAATCCCAAGTAGCTCTGAAATCATATTGGTACACTGTAATAAATTCACAACTGTTGCAGTGTAAGGATGGAAGCAAAGGAAGGTTTGCAGGAGCGGAATGGCTTTTCTTTGCCAAATGGATATAATTGGAAAAAGTTAAATAGCACTTATTAGAAAAATGAAAAACATCTTTATGAATATAAGTATAATGAATATATAAAACGCAGAATAAACAGTTTCAGTTTTGTCTTATATATAGAGTTCTTTATTCTCTGTGTGGTCCAGTTTCTTCTGCTCACAATTACAATCATAGATTAGAAGACGTTAGTAGGAGTACAAGGCTCACAATATGTGCAGTGTGTACTATTAATAAGTATTTATGAGTTGGTCCCAACATAAGATTCCCGTTGTTATTCCCTATTGAAGATAGAAAGTATTTCAGAATTGATAATTTTAGAATTGATATTTCAGAACTCACAGTTACTGGCAAATGCTGAGTTACTTATCCATTACTCCCTGCTGCAGAACGGAAGTCAGAAATATTCCACTGTGAGGTGTTTTTGTTTTGTTTTGTTTTTTTTAAAAGAAAGGTAATGCAATTCAATGTTTTTATTAAAAACAGTTTTCTTCTAATTGGCATTTGACTCTAGGTAAATAGACCTTTTTGACGGTAATGTACTACCCTATCTCTTTCTTATGCCTGTGCATCATGCCAGGAAGTATATGGTGCTCTGAAATCTGGTGGTATTATTCCATGACTCTTTGACACATTTGCCCCTTGAAGAGGAAATACCTCTCTGGAATCTCACCCAGTGGGTTGCAGTAGTGGATAGAGGTGTGGTCAGTTCAGCCCACAGGACACATGCACATTGTCTGTCCCTCAGCACTGATTCCCTTCATGGCAGTGCACCTTGCTGCTGCTCTCTGATAGTTGCTGGTGGGTGCGTGCAGAGCTCCCAACCCACTGCTCTCTCTCTTGCCAGAGCACTGTCCCACCTAGGGCAGGAGAGCATCAACCAGCCGGAGTCTCAAATCTGTGTCATTCCAGCGAACCCAGATGCCTTTCACCAGCACAGCATCTGTCCCTTGCAATTGCTTAATTGCAGAAGTGGTGCTGACACCAAGCAACAGGCAGACAAAATATTTTATTTTAAATGGGTTTAGAGTTGCTATTTTTGACAGATTTAATAACAGAACCCTTCCTAATTAAAACAAGTGAAATAAAAAGTGTTGGCATTTGCATGTGAACATCTGCAGTAGCATTGTACTTTATCGTTATTGTACACTGTGGGACAGTATGTTTGGCCAGTGCTGACTCTCCGATTAAGAATTATGGAAAGTATTTAACTTGATGGATGGTCTCTCTTTCCCGAGGACTGGAAAACACTCTCAATATCAAGAGCAGTAAAATTTGTTCTTCCTTTTCTGTATCCATTTTCTCAGGGTGCTTTTAACTATTTTGTCAGACTCATGAAAAATTGGCATTATAAACCACCACAACTGAAAACATAAATAACAATTTATTAAAAATTGATTAGAATTGCTTTTCTGTTTTCTAGACACCAGCTGAAGCTGGAAGTTTTGACAAATAATGGTTAACTGCTTGGTGGTCCTATTCAGTGTTTAAATATGCTCAGAATATATGCATGTTAATTTACTTAGTAAGCCCATGTATGTATTATATTGATTATATATGCTCATTTCTTTAATGAACAGTAATAGAAATACAGAATTTAAGACTTAATTTTGTCATTAATGTGACCTTCTGTCTCAAATGTACGTAGTACTAAGCAATATCTAGAATTCTTCCTAGCTGTGTTTATCAGTTTCTAAATAACCCAGCTTAGTGGAAATTAAGTGTGATGGAAACTTCCCACAGTAGTATGCCATATAAATCTAAGAGCTACTTTTGACTCAACACAGGTGGTTTTCTTTCTGGAAAAGGTGTGGTCGAAGGGCAAGATATTGCTTTTTGCCTCTTGGAAAAGACAAAATGAAGATGAGGAAAATAGTCAGTTTGCCTTTCATCTCTTCAGCTGATCTTAGCAGAATTCTTGCTATCTGATCATCAAAGCTGCAGCTTCATAAAAGATTTGGCAGAGGGTCACGCAAGACAGAAGAAAATTCTAAGTAGCTCCAACAAAGAGCAGCTCAAAGTTGTCGTAAATTGAAAGTAGTATTATCTTCCCCTTGTGTGCGGTTGGGCAAAGAACTGTATTTGATATTTGAGCAGTGAAAAGCTTTGCTTTCACTGTGTGACGGTTTGAGAAATGAGGTTCCATCATGGGCTAGAATTTCTTTCAGTGGTACACTTTGTCCTGCTGAGTTTGACATGAAGAAGAGGCTCAGATTGGAGGCATTTCTTGTTTCCGTCATTAAGTATTCTGTGAGCTTATACATACATACATATATATATATATGTATGTATTTCTTAGCTTGTCTTCATATTTCTATACACAAATTCTGTTTTGCTTAGCATCTGCCTTAGTGCAGACAAATAACACAGACAGGAAGCTTGTTGTATTCCCTTAAAATGTGACTGGATAGAGTCAGAAGTACTTCTGGCAAAGCTCTGGAAGGGATGTGCTACGGACATTCCTGGTGTAGATTTTAGGACATGTGAAACATCCAAGGAGGGTATCCCCAGGCAGTCAGGACCTAAGATCACCACAGCACATTGTGTCTTCCCTGAGATTGCAAATGCCAGGGTGCCAGGCAATAGGCATGCTGAAACTGCACAGTCTAAGCTGCAGTGCTCCCAGGCACACCCTTTGAAGAGAAGTTCCCAAAGCGGTAGGTTCTTATGGGAGAAGGTCTTCATTTCTTGCTAATTATGGACGTAGAGACTTTCTGATGTATCTGAATGCAGTTATGCATTTGGACTGCATGACTGCACTGCAGATCCCAGGAATAAAAGGCTCATTGTTTTCTCCATGACTAAGTCTAGGCTCATTCCATTTATATTTCATAACCTTATAACCTTATATTTCATAACCTATGGAGTGGGTGCGGAATAAAGGGAGAAGAATTATGGACTACTCTTGCAGAGCAATGGCAATGTCTGCAGAAAGCCGATGGCAAAACAACATTGTAACATGTCTGCAGAGTTTTGAGAATCTTCAGTATCAGGATGTGCTTATAAAAGCTCCTTTAGAAGGTAAATTATCCAGGAGGCAATGTGACAACTCCTGCTCCTGATATCCTAGAAAGCTGATTATCACAAGTTATCCCTGCCATTCAGAGGTGGAAACAAACCAGGCCTGCCAGTAAGGCAATGGAAAAAGTCATTAGTTTTACCTTGTCTGGTGACACTATCAATGAAGTAGACCAGAGAGTAGGAATGGGAACATCTACTCTCACAGTGCTGTGGATGGATTACTCACCATACTGGATTCTGAGTTTTATTTTTGATTCAACATTTTGGATTTATACTCCTGGAAGAGCTTTTTAGGAAATCTTACCCTATTCTCAATATTTTTGAGAGTGGATGATGGTTGCTTTGGTCTTTTAACTTTAGATCATTGTATGCACATCTCTGCTTACCTACATAGATGCTACTCTGATTTATTTTTTATTTTTTTTAAGGGAAAACATATTGGCCTCAACTGGCCCTGTTTTGTTTGTATTACTTTTTCTTCACCATGATGGAATGAGTGCAGTGGCTTTACATCCTTCATGTTTGTGTCCAGGTTTTTTTGTTTTGTTTTGTTTTAATTTTTCTGATTTACTTGAGTTTCTGAATTCTGATATCTCAGGGAGAATTTTTTATGTGATTGTTGAAGAAGTAGGAGTTATTTAAGAGGAAGGTGCAGTATTTTCAGCCTGAGAGGCTAGAACAGGTGGATAACATTCATGATGGCCCTTGCATTTTGGGCAGTGTAGGTGTGTATGGATGCACACAGTGACATGAAGCACACAGCTTCTGCTGATAGTTCTGTTAGCAGAATTCCTTCTTTAGCATAAGCTGTGAAGTGCACTGCATGCCAGCCTAATGTGCACAGAGATTATGAAGTTTGTCTCTAGGTGAACACATGAAGACTATCATTGCGTAACACAGAAGCCCAGTACATGCTCCTTGAGCACACTGTGAAATTTATGGACAGAGCAGGAAAAAATATATGGTCTGATACTTTTTAAAGGCAAAGTGGAATCTGCATGGTTGTCTTCAGTGCAGGTTTGACCCTTGCAAAGTGTTGGCAAATGTGGGCCAGCGGTATGGATTTAGTTTGACATGAGTGATTTGATTTGATGAATTCAAGACAAATCTGTTTTAACTACCAAAGGCTGTAGAGATACCAATTTTAAAAAATCACCTGCTATTCAGAGGCATCTAGCAGTGAAAAGTTCCTGTCTTCAACCTTTCCCTCAGTTCAGTGTAGAACTGGAAATTTTAGATTGTTACTAACAGTGATAATCATAGTACTGACTTTTCTGGATCTGCCTAATAATTTTTACTTCTCAGTATGTACTTGACCTGGACTGTAGTTTTGTTGTTGTTTCAGGCATTGTTTATTTTTAATCTTGTATCTTGGAAGTAAGGGCTTGGTTGTAGAAGAGGCGTTACCATATGTGATTAGGAGACCAGGGCACACAGTTATTCAGTCTGGCAAACTATACTTAGAACTGAAAAATGAAAGGGCATTTCCTCTGTGACAAGGAGAAAGAAGCTACATTTCCTTAGGTCTACTGGCGAGAAGAGTCATCCCTCCCTGCCTTTCTCTTCATAGACCTTTTATAAGCAGAAGATAGCAGGTACTTCCAGCAGTACAGTGAATAATGTGATGACGTAGCTCTTTATTTGTAAAGAAAGGGACAAACTTCACTGGCCTAAGTATTGCAGAGTGCTTCACGTTGGTATAATCTGGTACAAGTCAGGTTAAGATAAATCCTCAGCTTCTCATAGTCCCTGCAGCACTAGGACAGTGCTTTACTTCCACAAGAAATTGAATGAACTCTAACCCAGACAAACTCAGTTTATAACAACTCCAAAAACATGTATTGAATATTTTGCTGTTCCTGTATCATAGGTCAAAAACACAACCGAGTGATAATGCGACCATTTCAAATGTCTCTAACCATTTTTATCAGTCTCACATTTTCTTATTCTGTTTGCAGCCCATTTTCTGCTCCCTTCCCTCTCTGTTTGACATTTCAGAATGAATAACGAAGTGGTTTTTTAAGTGCATATGCATCTCCTCAAGGAAATCAGGACTTGAGTATGCACACTGGTCTTTGCATGCATGCTGATGAAGCATGCAAAAAAATACATCTTCCTTTGCTTGCATACAAGCCAAAATCTGACCTTATATGCTTTGAACTCTGGATCCAAAATGCAAATGCATAATTTAAGAGGACTGAAGCAGAATAGCGTTGAGCATAACTTCTGGGTACATGGTTCCCATTGCAAACTGTGCAGCCTTCAACTAAATTTCTAAACTACCAAAGCACTGGGAGACATGAGTTCTGCAAAATGAGGATAAGCAATGTCATTGCATCCAGTAGCCAGAGCAGTCTCTACCTGGCAGTAGAGAAGCACTGAGGTCTGCACTTTGCTCTTTCTGTAGAGAGGTCACTTCTCACCTCAAGTGAGAACATTTACCTCCATGTGTGCCAAAGTGGAATCTGTAGGAGTCTGTCAGTTCAGTACTCACAGGTGAGACAACAGCTAGGCAAATGTTTTGGAAATAAGCAGGCTTGAGTATTGCTGAGATCTAATTAAATGTAATATACCTCATTCTATTTTTTTTTTTTCTGGTCCAGGTGCTGGTAAAGCACTCAAGGGATACAGTTATAGCGCCAACCACAGTGTTGAATATGACTGAAATCATTTATTAAGAATGAAAATAAATGTGCAAAGGTAAAGGTAGCAGCAATCAAGTCCTTCTGTGCCTCATTATATTGTGGAAGAGACAGCCCATCGTACCACAGAAGCAGTAGTGCACACATTTATACTCATGAACAATTCTTATGTGCTTATTTGTGCCATACAGACACAGCCAAGTCTGCTGTATAAAAATGAATGTCTGCAGACTGGAAGTCTGTGACTACTGGTGTACAGGCTTTTCTTTTACTCTGCCGAGTACTTGCCCTGATTAGACGTGTCATAGGAAATATTCTTCACATTTTTTACAACCCTCAGTAGCTGAAGGAAATTAGACTTCATTGCTCTAGATCAAACTCCACACTGTCACAATAATTCAGCTCTATGTATATATTCAGATGTTGGTATGCCTTTGTTACAGCATGGATTTTTGGCAGCTGTGGCTAATGGTAGAAGCCTTGCTCCTCATCAGATTACCAGCATATTTTCCTGCTTTCACTTAACCAGGAATTCAGTCGGTTATCTGAAAAGTGGTGAGGCACTGGTACAGGCTGCCCAGAGAAGCTGTGGGTGCCCATCCCTGGAAGCCTTCAAAGCCAGATCGGATGGGGCCCAGGGCAGCCTGATCTGGTGGGTGGCAGCCCTGCCCATGGCAGAGCAGGTGGAACTGGGTGGTCTTCAAGATCCCCTCCAATCCAAGCCATTCAAAGCTTCTGTCATTCTCTGAAATTCTCACCAAATTGCTGCTAGAAGTGGTATGGAATTATTTTTGGGAGATATATTAGAAAATTTTATTTCAATACCATATCTCAGAATTGCATGAAGTACCCAGATGTGTCTTCTGGAATTCTCACATCATTCATATGCAGGCATTGTTGCTTTTTTAATTCATTCTTCACTGACTACTTAGAAATACTGACAAAAAATTGTACAAATGGTCTCTGAGGAGATACAAAGTGGGTCTTTCTATAACCCACAGAAAATGCTAAAGGTAAATTTAGTGCAATGAAAATTTCTTTTGTACGTGTGTTTTATATAAAATTCAGCTTTCACAATTAATGTCCTGTGGCTCATACAACTAGGAAAAGATTTTTCAAAGGTTCTAATGCCCTTGGAGCCTTACAAAATATTCTTTAAAATTGTTTATTGAATTTTGTATAGATTGTGTAGTCTTTTGTATATTTTAATAGTTCAATTTTGATTTACTTAATTGATTAACATCATAAATAAAAATATGGAATAAAGAACAAGAGTGATATATACCAGCCTAACTTTGCAACATGCTTTGTACTAGTTAATAACTCTTTTTACTGAGGAAAGAGCTGACTACTTCCCTATTTTGAATTACGTGATTTGTTTGGACACTTAGTTTTCTTCCATGTCTTTTCATCAATGGGAAGATTCTAATAAAGCAATAGTTGACCGCTAGAAGATAGATAAAATAGAATGATGTATCTTCATTACTGTCATATTCTCTCTGAAGTACTTTTTTCCTTTGCAGGACAGTTCTGTTTACTCTGACCTCCGTAGTTGTGCTTGTCATCACTACGGACTGGATCAGCTGGGACAAGTTGAATCGTGGATTTCTGCCAAGTGATGAGGTCTCAAGAGCATTCTTGGCTTCTTTCATCTTGGTGTTTGACCTTCTTATTGTCATGCAGGTATGTTCTCCTGATGTTCCGTTCAGCTGCTGGAGCTGCCTATTCACTCTGTTTCTACTAGAACAAGGTGTTTTGCTGAGGTTACGTGAAGATAAGTTTAGTTTGCAATCACAATTAGTGGAGGCACTGTGTAACATCACTCTCAGTGACTCTGCAAAAAGCCTGTTGGCCTTTTATTGTGAAAATGTTGCTGGTATTTTTTCTTAGACTGCCAAGAAGGAGCTTTCCAAATTGGAATATGTTTTCTGCAGAAAAATGACATCATAAAAAGAAAGAGAAGCTAGTTGTTGTATAAATTCACAGTCTACATTCAGAGGAGGGAGAAATCCAACCAAAGAAAGAGTTCTGTTTTTCAAGCTTTTACAATACTCAGTATAGTACATGGTAGTAGCGTTTTAATAGATTAAAATTAATATTTGCTATTAAGATTCTACTTTCTACTTTTGTATGAACACTTATTTGCTTCCTTTGATGGCAGGTACTCACATACCTTCTTGGTAGTGAGAATAGCAAGGGAGATAATTCCCTGTAGTATGCCTGATGTCTGCTTCTTTGAATCTGGCTGTTAAGACAGGAGTCTGGGTCACAAGTGTGTAGCCAAAAACTTTCTTTGTATAATGCTGTGTGCTACCCTTTGATTTTTTGGTAGTTTGAGTCTTCTGTGAGGAACTCGCCCACTGCCTTGTGAAGAACAGGGTCATTTGAGCTGCGGCAAGGAAAAGGAAATGTCAAAGCCTGGATGACTTTTGCTATTAGTTCTAGACATGTTAGGCTGTAAAACTGAACCTTAGCAAAGAATCTGAGAATTGATAGGTCCTTTCTCTCCAATATATTATTAAGGAACTCTGCCAGTAAAGACCATTTCTGAGACAGTTAACTCTCTTTAATGAGAGATCTATTCTATCTAATCTGATCTATTACTTGTGTAATTATCATAGAGGTGACACTGCAGTGGCACTCAGGATTTATCACTGCTGTACTAAGGCTGCATAATGTCAAATAGTTCAATTTTATTTTTCAGTGTCCACCACTGTTACAGCGTTCACCATTGTTCATGGTTAGGACAAAAAGGATGGAAAATGGAATTATATTTCAATTTCTAGCTTTCCAGTATTTTCTCTTCTTCATTTTATGTTTTGTTTGCTCTTTCAAAAAGATTCAAGGGAACATAAAACAAATAATTGTGCTTCATAGGGGTGTAATGAGAACATGAATGAAAATGCATGATGCATCAAGCGGTACTGAACTTGATATTGTTTACCAGGTAGAGAAACGGACTTGTCTTGGTGTCAAATAATTATTGTCATCCTTTTGACTTTGAAAAATGGAGCTCCAGTATTTCGACCTTGGAGTTTTTGAATTCGGGGAATTATATTTGAAACAGCCTGTCCTAAGTACTATTTCATATTTTTTTGCAACAACAAAGTGAGAGACTTCTCTTAATTGCATTTTTGACTGATGATAGTGTGATGGAGTTATCTATTTATTTAAAGTTATTTATTTGGCATGTGGACTAAGTTTGCCATGTTTTATTTATAGTGTAGTTCTAGCATCATTGCCATTCTACTACAATAAAGTCAGACTTAGACAGCAAAGCATTAAATCACAAGAAAAAATGATAAGGATTGTGATTCTTTGACTGAAGTATGCTTTAGAATAAAGCTTTTCCAGAAATTCTTTTTTATAGTTTTGTCTGTTTCCAGGTTTTTTGTTTGTTTTTTTTGTTTTGTTTTGTTTTTTTTTGTTTGTTGGTTTGTTTTTCAGATTTAACAAACTTTAACAGCAAACTGGTAAAATCAGCTCCAAAAAATTCCTGGCATTATTTCTGTTTGAGGCTCATCTTAAATAAGAATGCAAATGAATTCTCAAAAAATCTATTGAGTGCAAATGTTTTCTGTTCATTTAAATGGCAGCATTAATGCTACAAATGTAACTGTTTTAAGCAAAAAGAAAAATGGAAACCTATTCTCAGAGCTGTGAAAAATAATCACACAACAGTGGAAGACAACTTTGCTTTCTTAGTATTATTAGAACTTAACATTTATCTAAGCCCCATGTACACAGCATGGAAAAAAGAAATCAAGGACTGAATTTTGTCTGCCCTGAAGAGCTACCTCTTTTCAATTAGACATAAGTCAGACAGACTTGTAAAGAGGAGAACACAGACAACTAAACTTATATGGACAGTTATACATGACTGATGCTTAAGGGTAGGTGCACTTTTTACCTTTGGTTTCCACCCTGCAACAAGCTTCGGCTGCCTCCAAGCCTCACTGTCCTTTTAATGTGTAAAGGCTCCTTCAGTCCAAATGATAAATGGGATATTTAGGGGACAAGCATAGATGAGATATGAAGAAGAAGACAGAGACTTGTGACTGAAATGTAAATGTGAAAGTTATGACAGTAAAAATACTAAGTCAACTTGAGAAGATGAATCATGAGGGAGGCTGCAGGACTCCAGCATGGCCACGTGGATAGTGAGTCTGCCTTATGGTCAGGCTGTGATCCCGTTGCTTCCACTGATGTCACTGACACATCACTTCAGATTCACACTCCGTGAAGGGAATAAAAAAGACCTTACCTACCTATTTTACCTATCTGCTGTGTGTACATCTCCACCTCATTTTAATCAATGGAGAGCTCCATTTCAGTCAGTGGGGAGCTTGAAGTACAGCTGAAGTGCTCTTTTAAACATATACAATAGCCTGCAATGCAACCCTACCAGAGCAAGTTTCCCTCCATTGAGGATAAACGGACTCAACATGGGGAGCTCAGAGAAACCGTCCCTTCAGCCAGGTGCAGAAGAGAGGCCATTAGTGCAGCATGGCATCACTGCAGAGCTGCAGATACACAAGCTGCTTCTCAACTACTGTCACTCTGCTCTTGTTTTATCAAGGGGACCCTCAGACCACACCTGACTCGCTGATAGGGAGATCTCTGCTTCTCTCACTGCTTCCAGGCTGCAGAGCGGAAATGTCTCTGTGTCTAGGGCGGCATATCAGAGATAACCTACATTCCAGGGTGGTGGAGAGGCCTCTATTCTAACCCTGCTTACTAGGATGTTTTTATCCAATATAAACAATAAGACTGATTTTTAAAAATAGGTTGCATGCTTTCCCACAGAGAAACAAGAGATCAAATTCAGTCCAGTGCAAGTGAGTGTCAGTTAATTCTAAGGGATGTGTTTGCTTGGAGTAAGAAGCAGCTTCATGAGCTTTATATTTTTTCCCACTGTATGAAAGTGATGAAGATAGTCATGTTTGCAGTGTGTTTAGTTGTGCCTGCCCTGATCATCGAGATGCTGAGACATGGGCATATGTGTGTTCCTGGCACCTACAGCATTCCCTGTTCTACATGGGCGTTGTTCTATCTTTAGTCTTAGTTTCAGACTGGGTGCAAGACCATGCGTAATAATGCTGGATGTGTAATAATGCTATTATTGTGTTCTAGAGATTTTACTATTTTAAGGAAATAAATTACATTTTTACACCATATGTAATGGAAAAGCTGTTATCTGAATGAGTAAGTATGAAAAATGAGTCTATAATCCCACATTCTGTATCAGAGCAAGCAGACTGCAGATCATGCAATAGGCTATGTATTATTCTGTGTTTTTTTTTCCTAATGATGTTCTCAATGAGTTTACCAATGGGTAGGAGCCTGTGGTGCCTGGATTATTAAATCTCATGTATCTGGAGCTGATAGATTTTTTTTCAGCCCTTTCGTGTCTTCCATGAGCAGGTTTCTCCTGATTTCTGGAAGATCATGGAGCTTTTCAGTGTCTCTGTGGAGTTACACGTTGTGGCTGTAGCTACCTTGCTAAGCACTTTGGAAATCCTGCAGTATTAATTCTTGCTGTTCTTATGATTCACTGCAATTTTTTATCTGACAGTATGATCAAATACAAAGTAAGTCGTCTAAAATCTGCCTGAGAATAAACCAGGCATTGCTTATGGCTAAGATTCTTTGAGAAATCTCTGATGCATTCAAAACCTAACTAGTGAAATAATCCCATTAATTCCAGATAGGAATATGGCTGTAAACAGGGAGAACAGAATATTTTCCCTCTGGATAACCTGAAAGAAATTGAGGTCAAAGAGAGTTTGATAGTTAACCACATTTTTCATGAGTAGTGCTGCATCTCCCCTCATGTAGGTGTTACTGTATCAGCACATGGAAAAGACAATAACTGATTTTCAAATGCGTTTTTCATAACGCTGTATTTTAATTACTGTAACATGTAACTGTAGGTCACTCCTTGTTACTACAGTTGAAAACCCACGTTTTCATTGGTAGCCTGTCACTTTAATTTTTTCTGCACAATGTCTTTGAAGGAGTGTTAATAAGAGAATTAGAAGGTTAACTGATTGAGGAAAACCTGTCCTCAGGCTCTCCTGTGTTTTTTCTTCCAGTTCTTTGCATTTCCCTAAAAAAGTAGCTAATTTAGCTACTTTGTGACATTCATTATGATTTATATATGTCATTGTTTAACACAGAAACTTTGACAGCAAAATGGAGCAGAGTCTGCTCTTTTCAAATTATATATAAAGCAGGGACAGTTCAATGTATTCTGTGTTATCCTCATTTTACACTAATGGACAAGCTGTTTAGATTGCAATGTGAGTGCAATGCAAGTCTATTAAAAACCACCATCAAGTGCATACAAGAAGCTAAAATATTCTTGAAGTAAAGATATAGTCTTGTCCACACAAAATGGGTAAAAACCTGACTTTTGGAGAGTTTTTATTTTCTTAGTAGAACTATTTATCTTTGCAAACCTACTCTGCCTAAGACTTTTAACTGGCTTAACACTAGGAAAATTGTTGGGATTAATTTAATCAATGCAAAAAAGAGGAGAGTATTGATTTACTTTTATGGAGAATACACAGGTATAGTAGCTTTCCTTCAAAGCAGCCAAACAATATATGGTTTTTTGATCACAGAGAAGTCAAAGTGCACAAAATAATTTGTCGTTCTCATCGAAGTAGATTCTTCCAGCTGTACATTTGATTCAAGTGTGGTATATGCATTTCCTTGTTTCCTGACAAGCAACAACAAAAACCACCAACCAATAGTTTCTTCTTGAGGAAGGTACCAAACTTTGAATGAAGAGCTCAGCAAGATTAATTCTTTCGCCAGCCTGGCTTTGATACTCTCCTTTCTCAATCTGCATGCTGTTTGGTCAGAGCTGGTTTCTACAACTGTCCTTCTAAAAGCCTCCCAGCCAGCACGAACTTTTCTGAAGTGAGTATCTGAATGTCAGGGTACATTCCTTCAAATCTGTGCTAGGTTTTGTAGCATTTTCAAACACAGTAATACAATAAAAACCAAAACCCCTAAGAAACATCCATGATGGTGATGTTGCCAAACAATGTGCACGTCATGTCTGATACTCAAATCTTCAGCATGCAAGGGGTCATTATGTTTTATCTTCATTTACTGCTTGCCCTTTCAAGATGGGAATTCAGACAAAAGGGCAGGTGACCAGTGACAGGTGTTTCTGAAGAGCCAGGATAGATGGAAATTCACCTTTAATAAAAATGACAGCAGATCCAGTCCTCTTACTGGCGTCCTTAGCTGTTGCCATATGGTGCTGTTTCACAGTGAGGAGCCTATAGCCATAAACCTGGAACAGTTTGTTTGTAGTTTTTATTTTTCCTAATATTATGTGGAGTGTTCATTTTGCTTGTCACTACCCAGTTTTAAACATGTCTGTCAAGCACCATAAAATAATGGGTAAGTATTTTGATCAGTCATCGTGTTGAGTTCATGTGTTTGCTGAAGAGCTCAATGGTGAGGAATGGGTGTGCAGAGCCCTACCCTTCATCACCTGTGGGGTCTCTGGAAGCAAAGGGGACAAGTTCAAGTGCAGTAACTAGCTTAACCTGGCAGGTGTCTGAGCACCACACAGTTGTTTGCTCACTCCCCCTCTTCCCACTGGGACGGAGGAGAAAATAAAATAAATAAACAAATAACTAAAACTCTTGTTGAGATAAAACTATTTACTAAGATAGCGAAAAGGATAATAATTATGACAAATATATCTCTCTCTATATATAACAAGTGATGCACAAGGAATTGCTCACTGCCCACTGAGTGATGCCCTGCTAGCCCCCTGAGCAGCTGAAGAGAGCTAGGGGAACTCCTATGCTCTTCAAAACTCCTCTTGCTTGATGTCATATGGTATGGAATATCCCTTTGGACAGTTTAAGTCAGCTGCCCTGATTCTGTTCCCTCCCAGCATCTTGGGCCCTTCTCTGCAAATGGCCTTGGCACTATACAACACTGCTTAGCAGCAACTATAAACATCAGTGTGTTACCAACATTGTTTTTCTGCTAGAACCAAAACAGCATCAACAGGCACTCTAAAGAAAACAATTAAATCCCAGCTGAAACTAAGACACTGTGGAGGCAGCTTTTCTGTAAAGAATCATTGATTTTTCTTCCTATGGCTCTCTCATGTAGGAGACACTTTTTTCTCCTCTTATGCCCTTTCTATGTGTTCATCCTTCTATGGATCATGGAAATGTTCCTTATCAGCACCAATGTAAAATATTTTAAAATAGCACTGAAAAATAAAAGTGAATTAGAAGGACTAGACAGGAACAATTTTTAGTCTGCAGCTTTACTTTCTTCACATTAAACACAAATTCAAGTGACAGACTCAAGTAACTTCCTGAAGCCTGTTCAACAGATACATTTAAAATGTTTCACATGGCACTGTTGACACCATGGCATTTCTGGAGCACAGACCTTGTGAGGAGCAGCTGGAGGAGCTAGGGTTGTTCAGTCTGGAGAAAAGGGGGCTCAGGGGAGACCTTATCACTCTACCACTACCTGAAGGAAGGCTGTGGTAATGTGGGGTCAGCCTCTTCTCCCAAGTAACTAGCAAGAGGGCTAGAGGGAATGGCCTCAAGTTGCACCAGGGGAGTTTTAGGTTGGATGTTAGGAGATAATAATTCTCCAAGAGAGAGTGGTCAGGTGCTGGAACAAGCTGCCTAGTAGAGGTGGTGGAATCACTGTGCCTGGAGGTGCTCAAGAAACATGCAGATATTGTACTGAAGGACATGGTTTAGTGGGAAATATTGATGACAAGTGGATGATTGGACTGGATGATCTTAGAGGCCTTTTCCAACCGTGGTGATTCCATGATTCTTTCTGCTGGTTCAAACACACCTATCCTAGAAGTATTGCTTTTATTGAATCTGCATGAAATTTCTTGAACCCACAGCTACTACTGTTGCATTTATATCTGCATTGAATTTCTTGGTCTGAAATGGCTTTGCTTTATTTCACTGCGAGTTACAGTTTTTTGGAATTGTCAAGTCTTGCTCCTTTGGGTTTTGAACACAAAAACTCTCCTGAGCTCCTCCTTCTTCCCATCATGTACCTGTTTCCTCCTAGCTGTCCTATATGTTCTGTCTACAGCAGGTATCAAGGGAGTGGGTTATTTCCTGGCTATCGTTCACTGGCAGGGACAAGTTACCATCATTCCAGAAATGCTCCACTTGACAGCTCAGGAGCAAACAGCTGAGAACAGAGTCTCAGAGAGAAAAGCTGTTCCTTTCCTGGCGAGTATGAGAGTGCAACCTGTGCATGCGCCCTCCACCTTCCTTCTTCATATTACCATTTTCTGTGGACAAAGCAAAAAGAATGGAAATGTACCAAAGAATAACGGATTGCATTTGAAATGCACTACTTTTATTTTGAAGAGAAACACCTTCTGAGTTAGATGGAAATGCATGTAGAGCTTATGTAAAAGAGTGATGAGGAAATGGCAAGACTACTGTATTGTAATGTGTTATTATAGCCCAGAAGACTTCACTGGAATATTTTTGAGATCCAGATGGATGTATAAATTCCTTTTGAAAATCCCTGAAACATTCATTTGGCCCTTCCCAGACCCCATTATAAAGTATGGTTTATTTCTTCAACTCTTTCAGTTAGTCTGGGACAAAGAAAACGCTAAGTAAAATGATTCCCCTCAGAGAGAGGATGGGTGTACATTATCCATTATTGTGTAGTCTATACCCTGCCTTTTTAATGAGCTGCTCTTGTTTATACTGCAGTGTTTTCACTCTGTGCTTGTCTAGTTTGATGATTGGCACCATCATTTTATGCTGTGGATTTTGTCAAATGAGACATACCAAGTACAGTATTTTTAAGTACTTTTCAGCCTTTGGACTGCTTGAGGATGGTTAAATCTTACTTGGACACATTATATTTGTCTCAGGCATTATAGACTCAATTTGGGAGTTTCTTCCAACTGCTGTAACTTGTTATATTTGCGCTGCCCTGAATCCTATCATGCCAATCTATGGCAGCTGAGAGCTGGGCACTTTTTAGCTCTGTGACTTCAGTTCCTCATTTGCTGGGAAGGAACAACTTTTCTTTCACTAGTTGTCTGATTGTCTGCTTGGCCCCTAAGGTGCTCAGAGAAGGATGCTGTCTGACTTGGTAATGCTTTCAGCATAATCAGGCAGCAGTCCCAGCTGCAGCCCCTTGGCACTGAGATGACTACACACAAAATGAATTAGCTCAGGAAGCTTCTCATTTGTCACAGTTGTTCCCTTTTACCTTGACAATGGGTATCTGCCATACTGACACTGAAGCCATTCTTTCACAGATGTAATGAAGCAGTTCTCCAAAAGCAGACTTGCTATTTTCACACAGTGCTCCCCTGAAAATGCTGTATCCAGCCCAAGTACACAGAAAAGATCAATTCTAGGAGCAGGAAAAGCTGGAGACTGTTTGCAGTCCTTTCACAGAAGTATTCTCATCTTTAATTGCGAAGAGTCTTTTCACAGATTTTGCTACCATCAGTGTGTGATAGGCTTTGTTAATGGGGTATAAGTGTGAGGAATGCTGCACTGCTTAATATTATATTGCAGTGATATATGTTGAAATAACAGTAATGGTGACATTCAGATAAGTTTCAGTGCTCCACAGCAGTGCTTAGGAAAATATTATTTGACCAGAAGTCTGCTTTGTAGTGAGTCTTGTTAACGGAGGTTTTTATTTTGGAGAGAAAAATCTGAGATGAGATTTAACAGATTCATCTGTTTTGAAAGTAATGAAACTGTATGTAATTTGTAAATGCAACCATGTGAGTTAAAAAAAGAAAAAAGATAAACCTCAGTGAGCCATCACTGGATAAAGTGCCAAGTTTTATGCCTACCCACAATGTATATTTAGCAACACAGTGTTCTGAATTTACAGGATGTAGTGACAGGTGACATGTGGACAAAGAAGTCCTCTGAGCGACAGCACTGAGCAGAACCTGCTTGGTTGCACTTAATCAAACAGTGGCAAGAATATACCTAATGCTGTTGGTCTATGTGCATTATTTCTGCAAAACTGATTGAATAGCAGTTGTTCATGCTTCCTTAGAAAGTTTGAAGGCTGTTACACGGAACATAAAAAAAAAATACATGCTTATTTTTATTTTGAGTTCTTCTCGTGTACAATATAGCTGCTGCTTTTTTTTTCTATAACAAAAGGGACATATGTAGTTAATCACTGAGTTTCTTAAGATAATGAGTACATTAGACATTTTTGCACCTGCTAGAATCAGACTTTATTGTACTCATCAACAGATAATTGTCCCTAGTCCTTTCTAATGATTTGAAGTTACAGTTGCAGTGGTTCCGGACTTTGAACAAACACTGAATTACTTAGCTGTGATGTGTTTGGAGTCACATCCCTATGGTTCATAAGTATTGTTCAGCAAAGCTTCTCATCTCCTGCAGGTCAGAAACTAAAAAGTTTCTCTTTCCTAGAATCTGCCCATGTTCCCCTACCCATTAGGGAGAGGAGTTTCCTCAGCATAACACATCCCAGACCTGACAGGTAGACTGGGGACCAGTACTGCCTGACACAATGTGAATCTGTGTTTCCCACTGGAGCTGCAAAACAACTAAATCAGTTGTGGAGAGCTCTAGATAGTCTCTGCAGTGGGCTGCAGCTTTAGACTGTATGACCTCTCAGCTTGTCTATAAATAATTAACCTCTTCGTCTCTTCCTTGTGCCTCGGCCGTATTTGAAATATAAATTTTTTCATTAAAATTCCTTAGATCTCTGCATTAAAGGTGCCACAGTTGTGGAAATGGTACAAACACAGATTAAAAAAAAGATGTTAATCTAGGAAGTGCCCCCACCAATTCTGTTTTCATCCCCTCCTCAGTAACCTTGGAGACATATCTTTTTGACAGTGCATTTATGGATTGCTCCTCCACAGCATTAGTACCCTGATGTACCAGTACCCAGAAGATACTGGTCATTTTGGGCAGTGATTTTATTTCATCTTTTAGGAGCAGACATTCCAACTCATCCTTTCATACAAAATCATCTTCAATTTCACTCTCCATCAGCTCTCAGTGAGTTGTGCTATGATGTGGTTTCTCATATCAGATACTCCGTGAGAAATAAAATGATATAAATTGTGGCTAGGTAATCCATTTTATCACCTGGAGATGAAAATGAGAAAAGAGTGTACATCTCTTTCTAATGCATCTTGGTACGGCTTTAAGAACATAATCTTATAATCCTTCTTGGATGGCTCTTTGCGTTTAGTTTCTCTCAGGTGATCTTCGGGCTTACCCACATGCAATACACAGCACACACTGGGTTTATGATTACATTTCATTCCACTTCAGAACTGTATGCCCAAAGCAGAGAAAGTCCTCACCAGCGGTGATGATACAATGTGCAGCATTTAGGGAATGATGGTGGAGCAGAAGTGATCTGCCGTATCAGGCAGGCAGTGTCTGAGGAAGCAAAAGGGACTGCTTGCTGTCCACAACAGCACTTTTTGATGGCTTTGATTCCTGCTTTTTACAGCTGGAAGAGCTGCTCTGACCATCCAGACTGATCACCAACAGCTTTGTGCTGCAGCAACCACCAATGGCTGCTCCCTCTGAGCTTGTTCTCTTGGCTTCTATTTGGCACTTTTGTTCTGACCTTAAGTTGTGAAGCAGCAGCTACATCTTCTGAACAAATGTTAAGTTCTCTTGAGGATGTCCTGGCATCTAGACCAAACAATTACTGCACTAATCTAAATTATACAAACTTCTGCTATTCCTCAAGGTCGGGCTGCGAAGATTTGCATATCTAGACAAAGTGTTCCTTATACAGGGAAGGAGGCAAAGGCAGCAGGCAAACAAGCCCAACGTCAGAAACAAGCAATCCATAACTTAAGCAGACACAGAGTTGTACCTAAAAATGGTGTTAAAAATGAGGCAGCACTACACCATGCATTCAGGATTTAAATAAGGACAGAATTAAGGTTCCTGGAATAAACATTTCACCCCCACTGTATTATGATACAATCTTTAATTATCTGTTGGCACCCATTTCCCCACAGGACCTCTGTCTCATTGGCAGCATTGGATGAGTGGTGTTCACTTAGCAAGAAGCTATTCAGTACTTTGTTTTACCCTTTTTGTGCACTGTGTGGCCCTGGGCCTTACTTACCACACACTACTGAAACCTTGATACGAAGATGGAATCATTCATTTCCTTGTGAGCATTTTTTTGTCAATAATTGCTGCAGCTCCTGAGGGCTTTTCTAGTATTAATGTATTTATCTTCACAATAGCCTTCACAACAGGAGTATTATTGTCTGTTATTGTCCACATTTTATACTGAGGCGCAAAGAAATTAAAGTCAAAGGGTCCCTAATTTGAGATGTCTGAGGACATTATTATGAAAATTTATATTACTAACCATCCTTTAGCTGAGCAGTTAGCTAACTGGGGGAGAAGAATCTAGCATATAATTTCACTAGGCGTAGACAGAGCCACATATTTATTTGATGTAATCTTATTTATTATTATACCGACAGCCCTATTTCCCAAATGGTTGTAGAAGCAGCTTTTTTGCTTGTTCAAAGCGATGACTATGACTGTGTCATACATTTAGTTCCACAAAAAAAAAAAAAAAAAGGTTACATTTTACAGTGATCTTCAAGAAGTACAGAGCAATCCTGTACTAGGCACTACAGCATTCTTACTATCCCTACTGTTACGTTGTCAAGTCCTTCCTCATCTTCCTAGTGGGGGATATATATTCAGGTTCAGCTCTGATGGATGTCTATACCAGCCATGGGCACTTGTCACATGAACAAATGGAAGCTTAGGTGGGTTCTTAAAAAAAAAAAATAATAAAGGCAAACAATTTATAACTGCCTAGGAATACTTTGCTTTTAGAAATTTGCTTAGTGTTTCACATAAAAAATCAGTTCTTCCTGGCAGTGGTGACTCCCATTATAATGAGTGAAGATTTCTAAATCTGCTGCTGTTTCTTACATTTACACTCTGCTTTCCACACACCTCGCATCTCGTGTCGCAGATGCAGAGTGCAGAACTACAGGGCTCTCTTAACACCGTATATTCCCACATCATAATCACTATGATTAAATCCTCTTTTACAGAAAAGGGCTGTGTTCCCCGGAGGAAACACTGTTTGACCATTTACCTAATAAGGATTGTGTCACACAGTCCGGATAGCCTTGATTTAACATTTCATAGTTTGTGAATCTTTACTATTGAAATGGCCAGACATTTCCTATAATGCAGGCTTTTCTGTGTGTGCAGTTCCTTTAGGTTTTAAAAAAAGGTAGGAACCTCTAAATCAAAGGTCTGCCATACAAATAAAACACGTCTTCTCTGTGCACTGGAACCACTAGCTCCATGCACAGATGTTTGTGTTTGAGCTACCTGCTGTTGCCAGTGTGTGTTTTTCTTCCCAGGAGCCAACTCCAAAGAAAGAGGAGAAGCATTGCTTCTGGTCTTCACATTGGTCTGTTAAGAGTAGAGGGTGGGGTTTACTGGAGTCACAATGACCACACTGCACTTCGGAGCCAGAGAAGCACAGATTCCTTCACCCATTTCCCCACACCTGGCTTCTTCCTTCGTATCAGTTCCAAGTCCTCTCTCACCATCTCCCCGAGAGCCCCAACCTGGATATTCCTCATCCTTGCTTGTATGATTTCTCCCATTGATTTTATCCAACTGCAGTTTTCAGTCTCTCATTTCTAGTCTTCCCATTCTAGAATTCTAACCATCCACTCTAAGCTGCTATCCAAAGTGAAACTCTTTGTTTTCTTCCTTTCCTCTCTCCACAGGTCATCCAGTCTGCCTCCTGCAGCAATCCTGCAACATGCCACCGTCTTGCCCCTCCTGCTGGGCTCCTTATGCAGCTAATTCCAGTTTTCCTCTCAAGTCTCTCCCCTTGCTCTTATTTCCCTCCACAGGGAAGCCCCCTGTTACATAAATGTACTGGGCTTTGTGCTTGGTCTCTTAGAGAACTAATGGGGAAGGGTGAGGAGAAGAGGGATTGTGTCACTGTATCTCTATCTGACTCAGACCCAGACTTTTAGAGCTCTCCTGTCCCCATCGTCACTGTGCCTCAGTTCCAACTCCCTGGCTTCATCTGTTACTGGAGTGCTCGGGATTCATCATTACAAGAAAGCTGGCTCCCAGACCCTTAGCTGCTGTGCTGGTAATGGCAGCTCCATGTCCCAGCCACGAGCAGTGAGGTGGGAGGCAAAGCTGGGATGAAGGATGCTCCATCTCTCTTCCACAAGTGACAGTTTCATAGTTGAAGAAGCTCTGCGAGCTGTGTCCTTTAGGCACACTTGTTTCTGAACTTTTAGCTCCACTCTCACAAATGAGAAAGTTATTACTTTTCAAAGGTACGTGAACTCTTCCAGTTTGGTGCAGATACTTACAGGGAAAACAGAAGGCACATCTCTGACACAGAATTAGTCCCTTGCTAAACTGAATGTCTCTGCTCCAAAGAATGAGGCTTTTCTGCAGCAGACAAAGAAGCTGATTTTCTCTTGGTCTTGCTCTCAGAAGTGCTTAACTGGCGCCAGTTGAAAATGTCAAAACCCTAAAACAGAAACATAGAAACAAACAGAAGAGGAAAAAACAGCCCGAGGCAGACACCTGGCATGGAGCTTGCTCAATTGTTAAATTTGGAAAAGTTATAAGCAAATGAAATGGGTATTTTGTACACAGACGTACTTGAGCAGAGCTGTGATTTCTACCTGCTCTGTGTGGCATTAGTCCCAGTGGCAACTCTGTGCCCTTGTCCTGTGAGTTGTATGAATTCCTCTAGTATCACTTCAACAATAGTAAAATATAAACCTAAAAGACTCTTCTGTAGTGCAGTTTATTGCATTTCTCTGTCTATGGACTTAGAAACTGCGTCCAAGGACAGAGAAGGGAAAAAATGGACAGGGTTTGTCACCCCAAGCTTTCTTGTTCTTCTGGTGGTTGAGAATGGTTGGGAGGAATAGCTGCCTGTGTGTGCAGAGAGCACTCTGCCCTCCTCCCCTGCTGAATTTCAGGAGACAAACTGAGGAGGGGCTCTTCCCAGCTCTCCAGAGCTGTTCTCCAGCATCACAGCACCATTTTTCAGCCTTCCCAGGTCATGGCTCTAGCTTGACAGAGCTGTATTAGTTTGCAGGCAAAATGCCTGATCCACCCTGGTGACCTTCTGAGTTTCAGCTGAATAGTTAGATAGCTACTTCCATGTCATCATTTTTCAAATTCATTTTCATTTTTATAGCAATAGTGCAGCACTTTTCCAGTGCACAATACTTGTAAGTATAGGCAACTTTAAACACTGAAAATATCTGAAAAAATAAATAAATTTTCATTGCCCACACTGAGATGGTCAATAAATTTGCACTAAGGAACACTTTACTGCTAAAAAGAACTAGTATAGCAGGACTATATTATCTATCAAAGATAATGACTTTTTCTATTGATTATCAGTATTCTTACTTTGTAAGATATAAATTGCTTTTGGAAATGCAGAATATTAGCGAGAGTCCTGAAAAGGAACAGTTACACAGCAAACTCCCCTGGGGAATGGATAGCACCAAGGGATGTATATTCATGCTGAACCACACTGTTATACATGCTGCTTGGGTCTCCAAGTTCAATGTCCAAACCAAATAAAATTATTAATAAATTTTATGGGGAAACTATTGTTTGCATAGCTTTCCTTAGTAATCTCTTTTTAAAGGGTAAGAATAGAGAATATGCAAACTCAATTGAGAAATTGTCAGAGAAATCAGTAGAAGCTTTTCTTGTTACTTTCAGATCTGTAGAATTTTGTCATTATTGCCAGTTAAGTAGGAAAACCTTAAATAACTGTTTTCTGTAAACAACAAAACAAAGCAAAACAAACAGACAAAAAGTGTTTCATGGAGATTTGCTTGGTTTTATTACCATAAAAGAGGAAACTAATTATCTAGTAAGGATCTGTTATCAATATTATCTATTATTAAGCATAAGACTGTATTTACTGGAATTGTGTATGTTTATCTAACAGGAAATAGTACTGCCCATTACTTAAATTGTTGCTGTGAAATAGAGCTATAGGGTGACAGTATCCTCACATTGTGTCTCAGCAGTTAAAGCAAGAAGTTTGGAGCCAGCCACTGGAAAACTTAGAGAAGATGGGAAATTTGGATAAAATGGGTGGGGAAAACAGCTAATAATTCCTACCCATTTCATGGAAGTTGTTAAGTGAGTTTGTAGGGGGAGGTGTGCTCATTCTATGTGATTTCTGGGAAGTAGTTTCTTTTTGCTGTAGGAGCTTCTAATCTTCTGTAAATCTCATGTGAGCTATGATTAAAAAACAGTCTGTTCTGGTCAGTGTTTTTGTAGCCCACATTGGGGGATTCTGTCTTTTCTGGATATCTGTGGTTTGCAGTGGGAAATCTATCAGATGGAGCTCTCAGATCCTCTCAGCATCTGCAAGGTCTGTTAGCAGGGTCTCTGCCAAAGGACATCAGCAAATGTTATTTTAATACCTCAGCTTTTTAATTTTTGCTTGTAGAAAGCAGAGAAATTGCTTTTAGGCCAGAGTAGAACATTTGGCCGTGCAGTGCTGCCAGGCATGCTGATACAGACCAATAGCCCAGTAGTCTTTAATTCCTAAATAGTACTTTGCTGTAATAATAACCTGCAATGTGGTTCTAAGTTGCTTTCCTGAATTATACCTCTCCACCTCTGATTATAGATATTTGGAATTGTAGTAACACTTGTGATAATCTGCTGTTTTCGTATTTCATTTATACTTGCATTTTTTCTAGCCACATGTTGTACATTCAAACTGAATAAAACTCAGAGTATTCTGAGCCCGAGGAAATAAAAGCAGTGTGTTTTCTTTTGAAAACATGACAGCAAGAATACTACTGTCTGGACTCTAAGTATGTAGCACTGCAAGTGCCCATCCAATATCTGTCAAATGATGGTTAGTATTGCTGTAGGTAAACACCCCTACCCCCCCAAATATATTTAGTAATGTGTTTCTCATACCTAAGCTGCTACATCTAAGTGTGCATTTTTAAGCAATTCATTATTTTGGTAAATATAGACTGCTCAGGACCCTCTGAAATATAATTATATGTTTGAATGAGCACAGCAACTTCACTAACAGACATTTGTCCTGTAGGCAGGCTAGGAGAATTATAAATGATGCCTTTTTTATTGCTGAATGAGAAAAAGATGAAAGTACTGTTATAAACTGTAAGTTGAAATAAATTATGTAAAATATGTAATTCACATAATAATTGTCCCTTTACAAATGTGCATATAAAGTAACCATATCATTTGGGATAATTCCTCCTTGAGGAATACTGTGAAAGAACAGCTCATTCATTATCTTGACTTGGTCAAGACTTGCTCTAAAGACTTGCTCTAAAACATTTGATGAGAAAATTGATTTCGCATTTCCTTAAACAATTGAAAATAATGCTCAAATTTTATATTTTCCAATGCAGAAAGCCTCAGTAACTATCTGCATTATGTGGCTTTGATTGGCTAAACAGATACCAAAAAACACATGTATCTACCTCTCCTCTACATATGTACACGTGCAGAACCTTGCTTTAAAACCCCACCTGGTCTATTAATCACATTCAGAGAGTAATCACCCAGCTGCTGTTACATAGCGCCATGATTCATTGGTGCCAGTAATTAAAAGTTTTGGAGTCACTCTTGGAAGTTTGGAAGCCCTGCATTTGCATACACACAGCATACTGTATTTGGCGCTGCCTGAGCGACAGCATCTCTGAGAGGGCAACAAGTAGTTTTTCTAAACTTTAGTTAGGAAATTCCTCAACATTAAAAACATGAAGTATTCATTTGAGTCTACGAGTTGTTGATAGATGCTAAAGAGAAAATTTAAGGAAGAAAATACAGAGAGAGGAAAAGCATGTAAGTACTGTTGTTGGTAGCAAAAGCTCATGTGGGTAGGTGAAAGATTGAGGCAAAATTCTGAAACAACAGATGTTGGAAGAGAACTTCCAAAAAGAGAGGCTCGGGGGCACTTACAATTGACCCCAAAGAAAATAAACTGTGAAAGGAATAGGCAAGTGGTTTTCCAAAAAGAACATTGGCAGTGAGGTGGAAAAGGGATTACTCACAGAGCAGAAGTAAAGAGTGACTAGGAGGTTGCAGGAGGACTTCCTTCAGACGGGTCTGGAAGTCTGGATAAGCTTCTTCCAAGTGCTCTTAATATGTTGTCTTATCTCCACTGAATTTTCAAACCTTTTGAGGTTCTCCACCCTGTTTCATCTGTCACTTTTTTAAAGCAGTAATTCAGCATTTCCTTGAGATCAGCATAGTTGCTATATTTGGATTCACACCTCACTAAGAGAACACTTTAATTCATTCAAGGCACACCACCAACCTGGTTTTGTCTTTGAGGTTCAAAAAGACACCTTAACAACATTCTCTCTGCTCCCAAGGATTTTGACGGGAATAGTTTTGAAATTCAAACCAAACTGTTCTGTTTGTCAAAACAGGATGAGTTTGTGCAATTAGAACTTGGTTCACTGTGTTTTTGACAAGTTCTCCCAGGAGATTTCTAAACATTGAAAACCTTTTAGGATGAAGTTCATGTTTTCTGCATACAGTTGGCAGAAGTAGATATATCGCTCTGGTCTAAAAAGCTGAAATTGCGTTTTTTCTCTCTCACAGTAAGGAAGTGAGTTTTTGCATTGGGGTCAGAGAGGAGACTGTAGAAAAGAGTTATCTTCCCTAATTTTAATTCACATTTGAGGCTGTATTTTTGGATTTATGATATTGTTCATTCCTTGAAGCATGTAATTTATGCACTTACACAGAAGATACTACTTCAGAAGAAGGGACAGGCAACTCAAGAAGAGTACAAGGATGTTGCTAGGTTATGCAGCCCGATACTGTAAAAGATAACAAAAAGTGTTTTTACAAATGCATTATCAACAAAAGGAGGGCCAAGGAGAATCTTCATCCTTTCTTGGATGCAGCAGGGAACATCACCACCAAAGATGAGGAGAAGGCTGAGGTAATCAGTGCCTTCTTTGCTTCTGTCTTTAATAGACAATTCAGTTATCCTCAGGGTATGCAGCTTACTGAGCTAGAAGATAGGGTTGGGGAGCAGAATCAGCCCCCTATGATCCAAGTGGAAACAGTTAGACTTGCTATTCCACCTGGACTGTTACAAGTCCATTGGTCCAGACAAGATCCACCTGAAGGTGCTGAAGGAGCTGGCAGAGGTGATAACCAAGCTAGTTTCCATCATCTGTCAGCAGTCCTGGTCAACTGCAGAGATCCTAGATGACTGGAAACTTGCTAATGTGATGCTCATCCTTAAGAAGGGTAGTAAGGAATGTATGGGAACTACAGGCCTGTCAACCTGATCTCAGTGCCAGAGAAGCTTATGGAGCAGATCATCTTGCTTGTGATCACATGGCATATATGAAACAGGGAATAAGGCCTAGCCAGCACGGGTTCATGAAAATTAGGTCTTGCTTAGAATCATAAAATATCACCGAATATCCAAAGTTGAAAGGATTCTGTGATGCTTGTTATAAGCCAGCAGTGTGCCCAAGTGGCCAAGTAAACCAATGGCATCCTGGCTCTTATGAGTGACGGTATAGACAGCAGGACTAGGGAAGTGATCATACCCCTATACTCAGCACTGGTGAGGCTGTACCTCAAGTCCTGTGTTTAGTTTTGGGCCCTTCTTTACAGGAAAGACATTGAGGCCTTGGAGCTTGTCCAGAGAAGGGCAACAAAGATGTGAAGGGTCTGGAGTACAGGTTTTATGAACAGTGGCTGAGGAAACTGGGATTGTTTAATCTGGAGAAGAGGAGGCTCAGAGGAGACCTTGTCATTCCTACAACTGCCTGAAAGGAGGTTGTGGTGAGGTGGAGGTTGACCTCTTCTGCCAAGTAAGTAGATATAGGATGAGAGGTAGTGGCCTCAAGTTGCGCCAAGAGTGGTTCAGGTTGGGTATTAGGAAAAAATTTTTCTCTGAAGGAGTGGTCAAATACTGGAACGTGATACCCAGGAAAGTGGTGGAGTCACCATCCATGAAGGTGTTCAAAAAATGTGTGGTTGTGGCACTGAGGGACATGGTTTAGTGGGCACGGTTCTGATGGATTAACTAGATGATCTTAGAGGTCTTTTCCAACCTTAATGATTCTATTATACTATTATAAGCATTTACCCAAGGGATAAGAAAAGGAGTGAATTTTTGCCAAGAGTAGATTGGAAGGAGAGAGCTGAAGAAAATAATTTCTGCAACTACGATGTCACATCCACTCTCTGTAATAAGAGGATGTTTCATGTCACTGAACTGCAGTGAATGACTAATGTAATACTAAGGTCTATATGGGATATACAGTGTAATAATCCAAGCACCACACTAGTTTTTTGTAGAATCATATTGAAAATAATGAAAGTGGTGGACCTATAGTTATGTAGGGAGACAATTGCTTCCTTTTTTACTTTCCTCAAAATCTCTTTAGTTAATGATGTAGAATAAAATGAAATAAGGGTATCTTATGACTAAAATCTTATGATGATTCTTAGCAAATGAAGTTCCCTGTAATTTTTCCTATGCATGTTGTTGAAGAGCATGTTTTTGTCTGATTCAGTAAATTGTTTTGTAATTAAAGAATGTATCTCATAAAGTAGGAAACAACCTAATATAATAGAGTAACATAATTTAATTCACTTTTTAAAATTCATTGCACATCATTTTGGGGTCTTGTTCCAGTGTCAAGTTCTATACTCACCAGAAGTTGTCTGAGATGGGATTGTTAGTCTGAAAATCTCCCATTTTAGCTTTCACATCTTCTAGTGTTAGACTCGGTGCACCTCAGAGTTTGATATCTTTTTATCCTTGCCTGGGTGGTTAATTAGTGAAACCCATATTCTGCTCAGGATCTCAGTCTCTGAGAGGACACTGTAGGGTAGGAAACCCTCCAACACTACAAACTGCTAAGCACTCTGAACTGACTCTCAGTTCATCAGACACACACATGGACCAAGTCCAGTCTGAATTCAGCTTAATTCTGCAACTCGCCTCCTGGCAAAACATTCAGGGAAATAGTACGTGGCTCCTTCTATTTATGTGATTTTTTCAAGCTGAACATCACCTATGGAATACATTAACATTTCTTTGTAATGCTTGAAAGAAGACTGACAGGCAGTCACCATTGCTCTGAAAGATTTCTTTCCACGGGGCAAAACATTTCCACAGGGCAATACCTCTTTGCTTCACCCCTTTGTCTCCAGGTAATGTCATCCAAAATGTCTGTCACTAGCTGAGGAATCTGCATGGGTATGCTGCTCACAGAGTAGGTGAGGGAAATAGAAGAAAGTAAAGAGAACAGTGTTAGTTCTGTGGTCAAATATAGCCAAATATAGCTTTTCCTGGACCTGTTGTTACAGAATTTGTCCGTCTGTATCCCATGTACTGGTCTGAGTCTGTATGTGACAATGTAATTAAGAAAGTTCTTTCCTTTTGTTTTCATTGATTTATACTTTCTGTTAAATTTTCCAGTCCATTTGTATCAGAAGACTGGGCCATTCCATTTACATCCTGTTGAAATACGTAGTGGCTTGTGCTGCATTTTAATTTCAGGTGGCCAAGACAGATGCTCCCATTTGATGAGGATGCACCAGAGCAGCTCCATGGGCACTCTGCTGTTTGTCTTTCAGACCTAGTGTGCGAGACAAGAGAAAGTGCCTCATATGATAACTAAAATTATTGTAATAAATGGAAGATAACTACTGACACACACACACCAAAAAAAAGGTATTCAGAGGTCATTAGACTAGACATCACTGACAGTTTGGACTTATATGTTTGAAAAGGACTTTAATTGCAAGAAAGGATATCTGCATTGTAGCATGCATGGACAAGCCTAGAGTGACCCCTAGTACTTCTTGAGTGACACTCAGCTGAATTTCCCAGAGTGAAATTCAGCTGGAAGATCAGAACCGCCAAGTGTGGATGACTGTAATATTTCTACGATAGTTCCCATCGTGGTAAATGGAAATCTAATCCACACAGTCAATGAACACTAGAAACCTATTTGGTATTATGTATAATGCAAATTTAAATTGACAAAATAAGCATCCATATAACGTATATCCATTTTCACTTGTATTGTAGATTGTTGATTATCATTTAAAGACATGCTCAGAGGTAGCAACATGTGAGTGATGCTGATTTTATTTCTGTATGCACACCTACTAAGCTTTCTGTGTTTCCTCATATCTTCTTTTGCTACCCAGATGTGTTTACATGGTGTCTATGGAAGCATAGTGTATGCATTTTGTACTGCCACCCCAGCTGACACCAAACAAGTAACAACTTGTGGAACAGCTGTGCCTAATGGACACAGCACAGCCATGAAAACTAAAATGGGGGTTTACAGGGAGTGTGGGGGAGGACTTCAGGAATGCAATATGTTGATTTGTTGACTTCAGCAGATGAAGGCAACACATTAGCAAGTACAGTATGCTGCTGCTAATCCTATTAGTTAGAACTCAGGACGCAGAAAATAATTTTAGCTTCAAGTAAAATTTTTAAAAAGAAAGAAAGAAAGAAAATAAAAAAGAGAAGGAAATAGGAAAACTAGATGCCAGATGTATTTTATATTAATGTTGTTCCTGAAACTAAAACTTCAGTTGCAGATAACCAGGTTTTGGAAAGTAAGCCTTTCTTCTATCAGTACCTGCACAGTTGTCTTTTTCTTTGCTTACATATTAAAACCAGTATTTTTAATTAGCAAATTTATGAGGATGAGAATACTTTTGGAAGAGACTTATTACTATGTGGTCTTTTTTTTTGTGAAAAGGAATAAGGAATTTGCATTGACTTTTTTTTGTAAAACTCACATTTAAGGCGCATTTCTCCATGCATTCTGTGCACATTTGGCCCTTTTACCTTCTGTAAGAGAGGCTGTGGATGCTCCTTCCTTGGAGGCTTTCAAGGCCAGGTTGGATGGGACCCTGGGCAGCCTGAGCTGGTGGGTGGCAGCCCAGCCCACAGGAGAGGGTTGGAATCAGATGATCTTTAAGGTTCCTTCCAACCCAAGCTATTCTATGATTCTATTAAATACAACAAATAATCCTGTTTCTTTTCTTCAATTAAAAATGAACGTTGCTGTTTCGGTACTGTTTACAAGTTGAATCCTGCACAAACACTTATTATTTATAGTTACAGATAAACCAAAACCAAATTGGATGGTGATTTTCAAGCTGAGACCATTGGTCTAAAAATGTCATTTCAAACTTGATCTGAGAATGTGCATAGCACCATAAAGGCAAGTTTATACTGTTGTTTGCAACTAGCCCCAGATTTTCTCAGAGCATACAGTGGAAAAATTCTTCAGAGCATGTGTGATCTGAAGGAATTTTGTCCAGGACAGAACAGCTCTTCAGTCATCCATTCCTAATGTTAGAGCAGCTGATTTACTTTCCATGTACAGTGAGCAACACGTAATAACATAAAATATAATCCTCTTGCTCACGATATCCTTTGTTTGTATAGCATCATTTTTTATGTTGCAAAGCTTGCAGCAAGGAAAATATCTGCTCAGGTATTTTACTGCATATCTATCTTCTTGGATTTGGGCAACACTAGAAAACACCATTACGATTTGGATATCAAGCAACAAGGAAATGTGTATTTGTGGGTATTTTGAAAGAAAAAGGGGTGATATACATTTTAATACATCTGAAAATTAACTGAAGACAGGAGCCTCAATGCAGAATTACCTTAGAGCTTACCATTCCCAAACAGGTACAAATGGTATTAGCAGTTTTTGCTAATCCTGAAATGCTCCAGATTTTGTATTATTGCTCAGTATGTTGCAAGAGTATACATATGAGTGCACAGGTACTCATATTGTTGGCATCGATTTCATAGCAATATATTTAAAATTTATTTTTATTCTCCAAATCATAGTCAGACTTCAAGGGTACCAGAAAGATTAATTGCTCTGTCATAATTGATTTCCCTTGACAGCAAGCTGTAGACTCAGGAAATCAGTAAGTATAAGTATATATTAGTGAAAGTTCATTTCTTCTATTCACCACATAAATGGCTTTCATGGAGTGTGTCACTGAGATAGTTAGAAACCATTATGGCCAACTTGCTGGAGGCTTGGGGAAGTTTTGCATAGGAAACAAAACATGGGTGCTTTGTAGGAACCAATTTATTTATTTCTTACAGATACACAGTATTGTAACATTACTACTTTATTTATCAGTTTATCAAACCAAAAATGAACTGGAAAAGCTCTCACTAGTGTTCCTTATCCAAAAGAATTACCTGACAGATATTTGCTTTCACCAGACGTGAGTAAGACAGTAAAGCAAATGTAAAGGCTTAAAAAAATTTGGAGAAACTCAGATTGGAACGTTTACTTTTGAGCAACTTTTTTTAATTAGTATTTTTGTCAATAGTGAATAGATCAGCAAGAGATAAGAGTAAATTATAAAGATGAATGTTGCAGGGTCCCTGACCTCATATTTGTCTGGTGGAAATGTTGGTGGACATCTTCCTGGGACATCCTGAGTGTGCACAGAGGCTGTGCTTAGTGATGTCTACTTCACCCCAGCTTTAGAGAACAGAAGACTGAGGTGGGTCTGGTCAATGTTTATGTACGTCTGAAGTGTGCGAGGCAATTGAATGAGGCCAGACTCTTTTCAGTGGTGTGTAATGATAAGACGAGGAGCAGTGGCCTAGAACTGGAGCATAGGAAGTTTCACACAAATGTGCAGAACTTCTTTACAGAGAGGGTGATGGAGCTCTGGAGCAGGCTGCCCAGAAAGGTTGTGAAGTCTCCTTCTATGGAAATATTCAAGACCAACCGGGACGCCTATTTGTGTGATCTATGGGAAACACGCTTTAGCAGGAGGTTGGATTCCAGAGGTCCCTTCCAACCCCTGTAATTCTGTGATTCTGTGACTTGTGAGTAACTAAAAGTTGAAGTGAAGCCGTGAAGAAGAACAGTCTTTGTCCTCAGAGGGAAATAACGACCATACTATTCCTGGTGACTACACAGATTGTCTCAGAATGTGAGATCTTCTTGTATCCATTCTTGTGCAGTGGTTTGTTATCAAACACGTTTGTTGTTGGTTTTTTTTGTTTTGTTTTCGTTTGGTTTGATTTTGGTTTTGGTGTTTTTTTTTCCTAATGTAACAGAAAGAATTGATAACTATTAATTCTCCACACTACAACCAATACTTGTCCAGTCAAGGAACTAGTAATTGTCATTAAAGACTGGGCACTGTGTTGCTAGCTGATGTTCAGAGACAACCAAACCACAATTCTGATCCTAGAGCACTTTAGGGTCAAAGAAGTTGAGTTATGTCTGGTTAGAGAGGCAGATGTAAGCCGTAGTGACGTCATTTGTCAAGATGGCAGGTAATCCTGGATGCATGACATCCTCATGTCTTCTCGTAGGAAACCATAGAGGAGAAAGCTCTGCAGCTGATAAAGAACCACCAAGAGAGGAAAATTTCTTTAAATAGCAAAAAGAATCATAGCTTATGTATAAACTGATAGAAGGAGCAAATGTCAGAGAGGCTGTGCTTAGGGTCGTTAAAGATCTGAAGAGATTTGAATATGAAAAGAAGTAGCCTATATTTTATCTGATCAAAGAAGAATGACGTGCCCAAAGAAACAGAGTAGAAAAATGGTCTCTGCAGCAGTATTTCTGTATCAGTGGAGAACTGCGCTTGTCAAGTACAGAAGAAAGGATGCTGATGTAATTGAATAACAAATGATGAGAGCCTCAATGAGAATTTTAGCTGTAGGGTTTGATAGGAATTGTCATATCTGTAATACGTTATACAGAAAAGATCTGCAGTATCACAGCATTACCAGGTTATGAAGAGTGAATAGAATATGATACCTGAGTTATAGTCACAGGGGAAAGAAAGAGAGAATGCTGTCTGTCACAGAACAGCCATCTGCCAGTGCAGATAGGCATGGCTACGGGTCTTTCAGGGAAATGCAGGCATTTCTTGTTTTAGGAAGTCTGAAATTTTGAGATTGCTTTGAGCTTGCTCAGGAAAAGCTGAAGACCAGTTCTGACATTTTAGTAACAAGTAGCACTGTTTTGAGAATGTATGCATACATGGCTTTGTCTTTGCCCAAAATGCAAGTGGTCATTCGAGACCAAGCACAAAAAATGAAGGAAGGCTTAGTTGCTACTTTGACTCACAAGGAGGTAGTTGCTGCTATCATACTAATATCTTCTCAGATAAATGTGAAATAAACAAGGGTTGCAGACGTGGTTCTAGGGAAAGGCTACTTGAGAAGGCAAAGACTGAGGAGGACAGGAGCATAAAGATGATGGAGAGCAAGAAGGTTGTGTGTATGTTTGCACCTTACCTTGCAGTATAGTGCAGAAATACCTTTCTATTGGAATGCACTGTTTGGAAACAGAAATTACAGAAATTCAGGGCAGAAGTGAAACAATTCTGCACTGTGTTTTCTGAGAGAGTATTTCAATACTGAGACAGCCATTCAAGTGTTAGAGTGGATTTTCTGTATTTTGAATTCTTCACAACTAAGTGATGAAAGATGTAGCTATGTCTGCAATTATGGTCTTTGTGCCACAGCTCCTAGTGGGGCTTTATGATTGTTATTGCCAGTAACAATTCAAGTGGTGAAGCATAAGCAGGTGAGCAGATCAAATGACACTTTCTGCCCTTGAAAACTGTGATTAGATTAGCAGAGATAGAACCAACATGGAGCTTCCAGTCTTCTGAAATAAGTAGCCTCACTAAATCCGTACAGCATACGTGCAGGCAAGGTTCAGAAAAGTTGGTTTTGTGAGGGCTGAAAACTGCAATGTCATCAAACTTTATTCCTAGTAAAATATTTGCAAAAATATTTCCCAATATTTGCAAAAAGCAAGAGGCCAGAAACTGAGCTGTAGATATGACACCATAGGCATAACAATGAGTTGTGGTTGTGACTGGTGACTTCCTTTGTTATGTATATTGGAGTGAAATATTAAAATTGTGTTTGCGTTTCAGCAACTCACAGCTGCAGAGATCACTGTGAGTTGCAGCTCCAAATGAAGTTGGAAATAACCACAGAGGATTTGGGGCTTTGTCTCTGAGTTCCAGCTGCTCATTTCTTACTTCAAACACTTGCAAGAATTTATAGACATTCCTTGTCATTAAATCTCCTCTATCTGCCTGTCTTACCACACTCTGAGAACTGAAACAAAGGTATCTAAGAGATGCAAAGATACCTGAAAACGTAAAGCCTCCAGCCTGATAAGTTAAAAGGATTTTTATAAATTAAATAAAAATTGCTATTGGCAGTTTCTGCAACAAACACACACATGCACATTAATGTGTGCATTTCCCGAATTCTTTCCCTCTCTTCTTTCTTTACTTATTCAAAAGGGTTTAAAATGTGAATGTGTTCCTTGTATTAAATACAGCACATATTTTTACTACCTACCAGTGTGCATTTGTCCTCTTTCATGATTGCATCTGAACAGTGTTTATATTATTTTAGCATTATTCTGTTGTTATTTTGTACCAAACACCCTATGAGCTGCACAGTGGCAAGAGGCAAGATGAAAGCATGGCACATTTGGCTGCCATTAATCATTACCAGCTTTTAATCCCAGCCCCACCTTCTCTCCTGCATTTTCTCCTTGGGTGGAGAAGTGCTGGATGCTGAGGAGCATGGGGTCATGTGTATGAAGCATAGGGTGCTGGGGACCAGGCTGGAGCTTCCCCTTCTGTTTATTTTTCTCAGATGATGGCAGAGAATGACCAGATTGTATCAAATGCAGCTGTGATGCCCAGCTACCATTATTATTATATCTTTACTACTTGAAGAGATATCAAGTCAGTGCCTCCAATTGCACTGCAATGCCTTAAACCAGTACCTAGCACTGTGGCAGAGAGTGTTTGTTACCTTGGGGAACTGGAAGTAAAGGCAAGAAAATCAAAATATCATGGTCTCCTTCTTTGCAGTATCTATTTTTATTGCTGTGCTTGTGGATTTAATGAAGTAGGTGATGGAAATCAGAGGTGCTCTCTTTGCCCACTGCAGCACTAGGATGAACACCTTGGTGATCTTAAATTTATCCTCTGGCTGCCCTTTCCTCATGACTGCAGAGTGAAATGAGGCAATAACCTCATTTGATTTGCACATCCCACAAAACTTGCCAGTGAGGTTGGAGACCTCTGTATAGCTGATTTAAGTCTCATGGTGCTGGGTTGGCTTTTTCTTCACAGACTGCATAGAGGTATTCTGCAGACCTCCAGGTTAGAAAATGCAGAAGTAGATGAATGTGAGAAACTTGAGGTTGACAAATTTTAAAACAGAGAGAGAAAAACACATAGTTCATGTAATATAAGAGAGACAAATGTGAGTTACCAATAAGTCTGGACAAATTTACTTTTTAAATGGTGCAAGTGGAGATACAGTCTAAATAAGGTATTTTGAGCACAGTTTCTAATAAGACTGTAGGTATGGCAAAGAGCAGACACGTCATTAGTGAGGACTAAAGCTGATCAAGTTAATTTCATTTAATTATGAGCTGACAACTTAAAGAACATGGCATATGTCAATCGTGTCCCACAGGTGAACACAGACCAATAGCACAGACAGAAATCAGATCCCTTGGAGAGAAAATACCATATGTGAAAGCATGACGTAGAACTGAGCTGCATTTCAAGGAGGGAAGCATTTAGATTTTGGACTTGCATGTTCAAGCTATTAGTGTACCTATTAGGAAATGATGCAGATGATCCCCACCACGCATGTGAAATTTCCTAGAAAACTGTTTTTTTCTGGGTATTATTGAAGTAGTCTTTTGTTGATTAGTGAAACAAAAATTAAAAAGATAGCAATGTCAGACGACTTTGGACAACAGTTTCTTGGAGTCAAAATAGCAAAATGTTTGGTCAGTTTGAATTTGTCCACCTGATACTGACATTGGCAAAGAAAGTTAATAGTCATCAGCTTTTCTCCTCAATAATAATGTACTCATGTTTGCAGGTGATGTATATGCATTCTTACATATCAAAGCTATGAGCCAGATAGAACTCCAAAGGCCATTTGATTTAGTAAACTGAAGCTTCATTCTTCTAAGTGCTGCAGCTATGGTGACCTTCATGAAGTCAGTAGGTGTAACTCAGTATTGTACTTGCTTTTGTGTTTGTTTGTTCGTTTTTTAATATTACATTTTCTTGTGTTTTGTTTCATTTATAATTGTTATTTTGCATTTTATTTCTCTGTTTCCATTAGACTTATGCTCAGCAGGTTTTATAGTCATTCCATTAGAGGTTTTACACTCAAACTTCATTTATGGCCATAGAGGAAACATACCTTCTAGATATAGCCAAGATTTTATTAGTAGCGTTCTTTAAATTTTAACAATGTAATCCTATAATTATTATTAGTTGACTTCCAATTCTTAGAAAAAATGTTTCAGTAGTAGTACTAATGTTAAAATTGTTATATGCACGCTTCTTAGTTTCTGCTACTTTTCACAGTGCTTTGTTCACCGTCTGTTGCTGCTGCAGGGCCTGTGGTCAGTGCTTTCAGGCTGGTGGGGGCTGGGGAGCATTCTGGCATGCCATTGGCATCTGGAGCCCTTTGCTGGGATGGATATTACGTTTGTGTTAATGGTTTATTTTTCCTCACTCTACAATCTACTTGGAGTCATTTTATGCTTGTTAACACAATTTGAGGCCTTGTTTTTTCTTCACTGGTCTGAAGATCCATGTTATGACCGAATTTACCATAAACAGTTCCTTTAATGTGTGTTAGATGCTAGTTCTTTGTTCTCATTGTTACACTTGAACACAGCTTTGTCCAGATCCAGGTCTGCATTTCTTTCAGGGTCAGTTGTTTATAGCCATGGGGTCTCCAGTGCCAGTGTCCATCTTTATCACCCCACACCTGTACTCCATTGTTCTGAAGCCCATGTCTCTGTTTCTCAACTCCTCTGCTGTCCCACCAGTGTCTGTTTCTCTATACTGCACAGTAATGTTGAATTTATAAAACCACCATTGATACATACAAAGGAGAACAGAACAGGTCTACCATAGCCACCTGGTCAGCTTAGAAAAGTGCTGTTATTGCAGAACCAGGTAAGGCAGATCTGCGGGCAGCTCAAGGACAGTTTGGGCAGAGCAAGCCTGGCAAGGCTTGCTTCTGAGGCCTTGCAAACTCACTGCAAAGCTGTGAGCTGTCATCACCAATGGAAACCACGTATTAGGGGCTACAGCATAACAGAGGTTACGACAATTCTGACATGCTTTGCGCAGTATGGAGTGTATATACAGAAAATGTGAACTATTGTACAATGTGAAAGGTACCTGTACTTCAGAGTATCAAATATGTATTTTTCTAACGGGCTTTCCAGTCATCTTCTTTTTATAATGTAAATGGTGGCAAGCTGTTGGGGTTGGATCTGTGTTTTAATTTGTTTTAGGAAATATTTTCTAGTCCCAGTAATGATTTGCCAAAACAAATAATTTGGTATGTTCTGTATTTGGCAGAGCTGTCATTCTAGTCACTGATTATTAATGTCATCAATAAAATGTGGATACAAAAACAAAACTGTGTCTAATGGAATTTTATCAGAAAATCAGAAAAAATCAGTTAAAGCAGTAGGACCACAGGGGCAAGGCAAGAGCAGGAGGCCAGATTTGTAATTCTGTGTTTACTTATTTCTGGTTCCCCATTTGTGTTTTCTTCAGGAATATGTTATGGGTTTTTTCCTCCCTATTTATTCCTATTTTTTTTTCCTAGATGAGTGTATTTTTGAGTTGCCCTGAGATACAAGTCCAGAAATGTGCATTGGATATTGTGAACTGAGAGTGCACACCAACAAAATATTAATCTTCGGGCACTTACTAAATGTCTCCCAAATCTAAGGGGATGTTTGCAGATGCAGCGTAAGGGATTGCACAGTTGGGCTGTTATTATCATACCTCATGAGCAGGAGAGCATGTTTTGTGTTTGTGATAAGGGAAGATGAGAACATCCTTATTTTCTCTTATCTTCTGCATCTGTAAATTGGCAGTTTCACTCTGGACGCTGAGAACCAGGCACAGAGACTTAGGGTTTCTGCTCAAGTACACTCCTGTTAATCCATTTAACTCAATATCAGAATACATTTGCACAAATCAGCCCCTGTTAGTGTTTGGGCCATGATAAATTCCCTGCTGGTAAAACCTACTCTTTCGTTTCCCTTCCACCATTGAGAATGCTGGAGCTGTTCAGCAGTTCTTGCACATTAAATCATATGCAAAGGAAGCAGGAGCTATTTACAGAGCTCCTTCTGTTTCAGATTCCTTTTTCTTACTGTCAGTAATTCAAGTGTGGGTTGCACTAACTGTGGGATACAAATCCAGGTGCATGTATGGGAACAGGACCAGTATGTTTTTAACAGCCTGCAGCACACCAGGTAACCACCCAGCAGTAATTATACTGACTCCAGCAATATTGCCGGACTTTTGAGTTTTGGCTGTAATGAGCCATGCTATTATACCCATTTTCAAGTGGTCAGTGGTGGGTACAGATAACCAAATGAAAAATTCCTCTAAATGCAGCTCTTCCTCAGCTGAGTTACCACATGCCACCAAAATATGCATAATAATAGGTAAGAGCTTCCACATTTCCAGCGTCACTTTGTCAGCTGAAATATATCAGCAGAGAAAACTCTGGTTGGATTGATTCAGGCAGATTATGCTGAAGGATCTTCGCTTGCAGAGAATATTTATTTAGATGTATCATGGGAAGGTGCTGAAAACACCCTGTAAGCTGAACAAGATGCAAGTATGAAAGACTTGATGGGACAGACCTTCTCTGCCAACCTCTTACCTGTAAATTGTTTGCCAGAGTAGGAACAGAAGTTGTAACTTCTATTGCAAGGGTGCTGTAATTAGTTACATCATGAACTTATTCTATTTATACAATGTAATATACAGGTAGTCATGTACTCAGAGAATTTTATGCTGCGGGCTGATGTGGTGGGTTCATTATTGTTGTTCTGAAGCGAACTTTTAAACATGTAATTACATGGAGCTGAAGGAAAAATCACACTTTAATAGCTAATATAAACAAGATATTCAATTTCAAGTGGTTCCATAAAAGTTAAAGTGGGAAAAGTCAATAATGGGAGGCTTAAAAATAGAACTGTGCCCTTTTGATAATTTAAGCCACTCTAAAGGGCAAAATAAACTGTGAAATCTTATATTTAGTATTTAGGCTATTGCTTTTTTTTTTTTTTAACAGGACTGGGAGTTCCCGCACTTTATGGGTGACGTTGAAGTGAATCTTCCAGGCTTGCCGTCTGCACACATGCAGTTCAAAGTACCTTATTTCCAAAAGGTCTTAAAAGAGGAGTATCACATTCATATAACAGGTATGTAACCACACAGACTGTGGCACACATTGAACTGCTTCTGTGTAGGAAATGAATGCTAACATGTTCTTTACCACATATTTTCTTTGTTCCCCCCACTCCCTCCTAGGTGATTGCTGTTTTTCTATCTATTTAACTCTCCCTATCAGTATCATCCATATATAAGCCTCTCAGGGAAATGAGGAATCTGTATCTTGCAAATCAAAAAAGCCTGCTGTTTGTCATGGATTTCAGCAACTTCTTGTGACACTAAGTAATACCTAATGTAGCATCAGAAATCTTTTATCTAAAATTACTCTCCAGGGGAATTAGCTGCTTATTTCATTTTAAAATCTCTTATGCTTTCAGATGCCTTTGCTGTGATTTATGCTAATATCTTTTCATAACTTCGGTCATTCTCATCTGGCAAAGGCCACTCACAGCCATAATTCCGTCACTCATCCAATCAAAAACAGGCAGTTAAATAACTTCAAATAAAATAGAATCGCAGTTATTCAAATGGATGGCACATACAGATAAAAGTACCCAGTCCTTACATAGTACGAGACAGTGTTTGAATAACAGCAGGGAATGAAAAAGAGAGGAAGGTTAAATAGGGATAAATATTTTGCTTTTACCTTCAAGGAGTGCAGAAGAATCTGGTGGTAAGAGAAAAATAAATAGTACTGTATAGCAGAAGAATGCAAATATGAATTGACAGAGGTCTTTAGCTGCTAATATAAACAATCATAACATGTGAGAGTGCACAAGAATAAGATACAGACGACATCCAATGATACAGCCATATGAAATTCCTGCAGAGCAGGGACAATAGGAGTATTCAGAGACCATACAAAGACATGGCCAATTGCTAGCAGGTGAGCCCTAAGCCTACCAGGCAGCAAAAGCCAAGGGAAGAAACTGTGCCAAGGAAGAAAGAATGAGGAACTGGGACTCACTGGAGATAGGCTGAATGAAGAGAAGGCATTTTCAGCAGAGAAGATAGAAATTTGAGTGATCAGGTTGGAAACCAGAAAATAAAAGAAAATGAGCACAGAAGTTACCTGCATGCTGTTAAGTAAAAGGAAGCAAATGGGCTAGTAGAAAGTAGAGATAGAAAGATGGAAAGTTTTTTCAAGTTTTATGGAAGTTCCCTGTTGGAGTACTGATGGGAAATAGACCATAGGCAACAGGAAATGGGTTTGGGGTACATCTGAACGAGATGGTTGAGATCAGGGGCAGGATGAAGTGAAACAGGTAAATGATGTCATGGTCAGTGACAGAAGATGTAGAATGAGAAAAGATGAGATGTGTATTTGATGAAGAACACATTTTTCTCTCTGAAGTGAGAAAAGTCTTGGGTAGAAAGGGAAACAAAGAAGAGAGCAAAAGAAAAAAAAAATAAAGTATCTTGCACAAATAGGCATGAAATTCAGACCTAGTGGAAAAGAGGATTTTTTCTGCTTCTCAGAACTGGAACGTGAATTTGAAGAGGCTCAGTTCCATGAGGATCTCAGATGCCCTGCAGTTATTCCATCGAATAAGGAGAAGTAGTGAAATAGGTGCACATAATAGCATGAACAAGGACTGAGTAATGATTGGGTGAGCTATGCCATCAGATAAAGGAACTCAGGTTATAATTAATGTAAATGGAAACCAATGGATGGTAGAAGAGGGACTGAAGAGTGAAGAACAGTTTTGCATTGCAGAACAGTCAGGGATGTTGATAATCAGAGAAGAGCTAGGAATAAGCAACAGCAAAGAACATAAATTACATATCAGAAATACAACTGGTAGCAGTGCTGCTGTTTAAAAACAAATCAACTGAGATCAATATTTATACATTGTAGAGTCTTCCGCAGAGAGGACTGGAGGTCTTTCTAATTTTCTGGCAAGAAAGCATCCTTTTAATGAGGATGAGCTAATGAATAGGGGCTGAGGAATATTTTTCCCTGCTCAGCATTAACAAGATCCATTTATTAGATTCACTAGACAAATCAATCCATTTGACTGCACATCACGTACTCTGTCTACTGAGTGCATGTTTTATCTCAGTGCTACACCACCCTTTAGGAGATCTAATAAACAGCCATAACACATGGCACAGGAACCTCCCTTTGGGTAAGTTTTGCTTGAACCATCTGTTCTTGCCATCAATTCTTAGGTTAGGTTAGGGTATCATCTTGGATCATCTTCAAACTCTAGTTCTTGTGTGGACGTGTAGATTCTTCTAATTTTCTACTTAAAGAACTAATGAAAGAAGGAAAGAACTGGTTCTTTATATATATTTAACAAGATGAATATAATCAAATCTAAAATGAGGGTAGAAAATGAAAGAAACAGGCGAATGACATGACATGTGGGTAGGGTATTGATAATGGAGGGAAGGTGAAACCCCATTAAAGCCTTCTTTATTTAAGCCCTGTTTAATACATGGGATCCAGAATGTTAAACTTAACCATATATTTTCTTTTTCTTGTTGTTGTTGTTTCTTGCAGGAAAAAAAAGACTAGGGCCTGAATATATATGTTTTTTTTTTTTTATTTGCTACTGTGATAAGGTCGAACTGTAAAACTACAACCTATGCTCCAGTGTCCAGAAACTAATAATCCATTTCTCCTAGTAGTGAGAAGAAAGAAATAATGGCTGAAAAATCATTTGCTGTATTTTTCCTTGCAAATGTTATTCTTCGTAAGTTTTATGTATTTGGTCACTCTTGACTGATAAAAACAAGAGCAGCGTCTGGACTCCTCTGAGCAGCCCTATTCAATGCTGGGCTGCTCTAATGAGCAGTAGTCCCACAAAGAATCAGTTATAAATGTGAAG
>VXAB01009976.1:1119192-1130332 GCA_013399175.1 Odontophorus gujanensis
AGAATGAGAAAAGATGAGATGTGTATTTGATGAAGAACACATTTTTCTCTCTGAAGTGAGAAAAGTCTTGGGTAGAAAGGGAAACAAAGAAGAGAGCAAAAGAAAAAAAAAATAAAGTATCTTGCACAAATAGGCATGAAATTCAGACCTAGTGGAAAAGAGGATTTTTTCTGCTTCTCAGAACTGGAACGTGAATTTGAAGAGGCTCAGTTCCATGAGGATCTCAGATGCCCTGCAGTTATTCCATCGAATAAGGAGAAGTAGTGAAATAGGTGCACATAATAGCATGAACAAGGACTGAGTAATGATTGGGTGAGCTATGCCATCAGATAAAGGAACTCAGGTTATAATTAATGTAAATGGAAACCAATGGATGGTAGAAGAGGGACTGAAGAGTGAAGAACAGTTTTGCATTGCAGAACAGTCAGGGATGTTGATAATCAGAGAAGAGCTAGGAATAAGCAACAGCAAAGAACATAAATTACATATCAGAAATACAACTGGTAGCAGTGCTGCTGTTTAAAAACAAATCAACTGAGATCAATATTTATACATTGTAGAGTCTTCCGCAGAGAGGACTGGAAGTCTTTCTAATTTTCTGGCAAGAAAGCATCCTTTTAATGAGGATGAGCTAATGAATAGGGGCTGAGGAATATTTTTCCCTGCTCAGCATTAACAAGATCCATTTATTAGATTCACTAGACAAATCAATCCATTTGACTGCACATCACGTACTCTGTCTACTGAGTGCATGTTTTATCTCAGTGCTACACCACCCTTTAGGAGATCTAATAAACAGCCATAACACATGGCACAGGAACCTCCCTTTGGGTAAGTTTTGCTTGAACCATCTGTTCTTGCCATCAATTCTTAGGTTAGGTTAGGGTATCATCTTGGATCATTTTCAAACTCTAGTTCTTGTGTGGACGTGTAGATTCTTCTAATTTTCTACTTAAAGAACTAATGAAAGAAGGAAAGAACTGGTTCTTTATATATATTTAACAAGATGAATATAATCAAATCTAAAATGAGGGTAGAAAATGAAAGAAACAGGCGAATGACATGACATGTGGGTAGGGTATTGATAATGGAGGGAAGGTGAAACCCCATTAAAGCCTTCTTTATTTAAGCCCTGTTTAATACATGGGATCCAGAATGTTAAACTTAACCATATATTTTCTTTTTCTTGTTGTTGTTGTTTCTTGCAGGAAAAAAAAGACTAGGGCCTGAATATATATGTTTTTTTTTTTTTATTTGCTACTGTGATAAGGTCGAACTGTAAAACTACAACCTATGCTCCAGTGTCCAGAAACTAATAATCCATTTCTCCTAGTAGTGAGAAGAAAGAAATAATGGCTGAAAAATCATTTGCTGTATTTTTCCTTGCAAATGTTATTCTTCGTAAGTTTTATGTATTTGGTCACTCTTGACTGATAAAAACAAGAGCAGCGTCTGGACTCCTCTGAGCAGCCCTATTCAATGCTGGGCTGCTCTAATGAGCAGTAGTCCCACAAAGAATCAGTTATAAATGTGAAGGTATGCGGAGAAGTAAATGATATTAAACTACCTTTCTGTTGATGTGTGCTTAATGACTTGGTATATGGTCTGTACAGATGAAGGATTTCACAGTTACGTTATCTGTGTTGCCAGCTCTCCTGATTTGATCATAAGTCTTGTCTTCTAAGACAGATGATTACTGGAGGGTTTTTTTTGTGTGTGTGTGTGTGTGTGTGTGTGTTTTTAAATCTTTAAGTCTTATCTGCTGTATTCAGCACCTTTGTGAGAACAACTTACATGTTTTTTAAAATTTACCTCATGATTGCAGAGAGAAAAAAAAACAAAGAAATGTTATTTCTACATAGGTCCTTGACCCAAAAAGCAGAAAAAAGAAGCAATATTGAGTGTATTATTTTGAACTTATCTGGCTACTTTGACCTAGCAGCATTCTTCCTTAACGATTTCTGAATTTTGTAAACTGGCAGTTATGTTAACATCTGCAGTCTGTTGCTTATGTGCTTCAGTATAATTTTAAATTCATTATCAAAAGCTTATCTCATTTTTACTGGTAACTGAGTACCTCATTTTGCCTACATTTCTTTGCTTCTAGGAACTCCTAGAAGCTACTCAATATTAAACATTTTTATCCTGTTTTGATAGCTGCTTTTATCTATGAACATCAGAAATGTCTTGAATTCCTGCATTTGCTTAACTCGTCTGGATTTCCCTTGACAGATGGCTCACTATAGTGTGTATGTTTTCCTTCCTGGATGTTGTTTATAAAAATACATAATCTTGCCTAGTTTCTATAATACCCAGGGAAATTTGTAATACTTTAAAGTAAATTTTGTTACTTCTGATTCTTTCATTGTTGAAAGGCAGGTACAGGAGGTACAGGTGCAGTTACAGGAGGCCAGGCTGGTACCATCTACTAGCACAGGTCCATGAGCATCTGCTGTACATTTTCAAATAAGTTCCAAATGAGAAATGTTAAGGTTTAGGTATCAAAACAGGTGAGAGATATCTCTAGCTGTTTGTAATGTATTTCTGAGTTCTGATCTAGGTGTGTCCTTCCACCCAAAGGAGAAATTGTCGCCTTCATGATTGGCAAGTGCCTGGTATGGCTGGCTTGTGGAGTTAAACCAAAAGAATGTCTAGATCCAGGCCAAGCATCATCTACACAGATATGCCTGAAGGAGCCCGTGGGCAAAAATAGAAAGGTTAGAGGTAAAAACAAAGCTGTCTGTGCACACAGACATTAAAAGATCTCAGAGGATTTGCTGCTTAGTTCAGCTGTGAGTGGTCTGTAAGAATGTATCTAGCCAATAGTGCTGACATGACAGAAGAGATGATGAATGTTTCTAAGATATCCTTATGGTTTACAGAGGTGTCTGGATGTTTTTAGACACAAAATGCAATTGAGACAACATTTTCTACATAAACCTCTGGCTGTGGTTGCACAGCATGAGGCCAATTGAGTCTAGCTTTAATAAATGGGATTTTCATTTGTCCTCTTGACCTCTAGAGAGTTCCTGAGGACTGGTTTCTACACTAGAACTCTTTAGGACATGACTACTCCATTACAGAGTAGATTTACTTACAAAAATAAAAATGCTCCAGAATCAGATACTGTCTGGGACCATTTAGACCTGCAGGATCTGCCTCAGTTGCCCAGTAAAAGAGTGGCATGTGATGTTGTGGATCAGTTGCTTAACCTCTTGTAGAGTTTTTGAGCCTTTTTAAAAATAAGCACAGCCCAAATACCTTGTTCAGCTAGCAGAAATGGATGACCCTTCAAATGTCATGTGTAACAGATAAGAACTTCGAGACTGTAAATGGTGCTTGTGCTTGTGAACCAAGTATTTTATAAGTTGTGCATGGCTGAATGACAGCCAGTTTTGACACCTGATTTTCTTCATTGTAACTCCATGGAGGAGTCTGGATATAGTTCTCAGTTTGCTGAAATGACTGTCCTTCCAGTCTTGAGATCTGCATCCTTCCGACTCAATTTGTCTATGGAAAATCTATCTGCTTGAAGAAGAGCTAAACAGTGCCAGGTGTATGCAAATATTCTTGGATGCACAGACCTCCCTAGAGCAGTAGTTGTAATGATCCTATGTAAGTTGGCTAGAAGACAAATTAAAAGACTTCATCATGTGGAACTCCATTTTCACTTCCAATTTTTAATCTGGAATTTGAAGCATTGTAAAATTAATTATATTATGGTTTTTGGGTTGTTTTGTTTTGGTGGTTTGGGGTTGGTTTTGTGCCATTTTTTGTTTTGTTTGTTTGTTTTTAAGAAAAGAATTATCGCCTTCTGCTATATTTATCCCAACTCTGCAAAATGATAGGCTTGAGCCTATCACAAGGTGCAGGAGTAGCTCCTGTCTTACAAAGTTCATATCCTATGTAAGCTTGGTGTATGACGTGTATGTTTGCTATAAACAACATTATGCTAAAATTGAGTTGCAGTAGACAATAATTATATACATGTTTGTGTACAGAGATTACACATGTATATATAGTTAAAGGTTGGTTACTATCTTGAGTCTCAAAAATGAAATGTCATGCGGAATTATCATCAGATAGGAGTTTGTGAGAGGAGACTGTCAGACCTCTGGGGTCAGACTGCTTCAGTACATTTATCGCTGATCTAGAAAAGTTGCTTGGTAAACTGGACCTATTTGGCTATCATGTCTGCTAGTACAACTAACTAAAGTACTGTCTTGGAAGAGGGATGAACAGCAGAGGACCATGTATTCTAGAAGGTAAATACTTTCTGTAACTAACCAGGACAGCACTAACTCCCATTTTGTGTCACAGGAGATTAACACAGCCCTTGCCTACAGGGAATATGGAGTAGGAGTTGGAAGATATCATTGTGTTCCTGTTTGTAGTGAGACTGTTACAGAATTTAGTTCTGGTGACAACAATTTTCAAAGGAAAATTGAAACCACGGAGCGTGGCAGTGATGCAGAGAATGTAAAAATAGTCTGAAGATGAGAAATTAAATAGATCTAGCAGAATACTGAGACATGTCAGGCAACCAACTGGCTCTTAGGCATAATGGACATAACTCAGTTAAGAGGAGTTCTTGCATCTAAGCTGATTGTCCAAGCGCTGTTTACAAGCAGTAATACAACTGATACACTCAGGGAAACTCTGGGCTGTGTTTCTGTCTGCCTAACTTTATCTGAGAGCTAAGAGAGGAAGTTTCAAGTTCCTGCTCTTAATAAAGCAGGGAAGAATTGAAAGGTATATCTCTTTTATATCAGGTAAGTATTCTAATTCTTGGTATGAGGGGTGGAATCTTTTTTAAACGTATCCAACACAGAAGAGATTCAGAATGGTGAAATCACAGTGTAAGAGAGGTTCTATATGAAGCCTCAGATTAGGCACCTAACAAACTCTATTCAGCATTTTCAGTATTTTCTGCTAGCTTCTTAGGCAGCTCTGCCAGTAGGATGCCACCTCAAGTCTTACCACTCAGGTGGTTCTACATGTTGTACTTAGGACTACATGGCCACAGTTGAGAACTGTGAAATCTATTGGGTTCCATCAGGCGTAAAGATGTGTTCAGTAAAGATCAGTTCAGTATTAAAGTAGGTAAGTTCCCTTTGCCATTCATACCTGAAACTTGTAATCAAGATTTTAACAGTATCATTTGGCCTTCATAAAGGTTATCTCAATAATTTCTCCATTTCATTACACTTCCTGTTTTCATCTTCTAGTTGGCTGTTTTTTTCTTTCACTTTTTCACTGTTGCCATGTCTTTCGGATGGGAAATAGCAATCCTTGCCCAGCATGAGCCATTACACTTCCTGTCATCTACTTCCCACAGTCCAGCAGTCTCTGGAAAGTAACCTCTTTTAGCTCTGCCAAAAGGCAGAGTACCAAATATGTATCTGTAGGTAAACAGATAATGGTTCAAATATTTGTGTTTCGTTGGTGTTTGTATGTAGCCTATTTTCCTAAGAAAATGAGAATTCAATGACAGTGTTCTCTCTGGGGACTGGTCTCAATCTCTCCAACATCCAATTATCATCAAACAACTTTTGAGCACACAGGCATTCAGTATTTTTGGGGGGTGGGTATCTAAACAATACTTATGTTCCCATTATATTCTGGAAATTAAGTGATTAGGTAAGGAAAAATCATCTAAGTCAGTGCCCAGATGAGGAAATATGGGTAGAAATCAGCCATTATGTATTCTGTTTGACAGCAGCCAATAGATCAGTGAATGTGTGTCCCAGGCAGCCCATCAACACACAGTATGCAAGGTGTATTCTGTGTCTGTTTGCTGGAAGGTTAGGTGTGGTGAGTAAACTAGGGTTATTCTGATAAGGAGAAACACAAGAAATATGGGATAGAAATCCATTGGAAACTGCATCAAACTAGATCATATTGTTTCTTATTGTAAGGGGACTGCTCCAAAAGTAATGTCTCCTCTTTTACATTGTTGGCTCACAACGTCAGAGGTAGATGGTGGTGGTAAGGCAGTGAAGGTTGACCCTTCCCACCAGTATTCCACTTCTTTAAAAGGTCAGTTACAGTGTTGATGAACCCTCCCCTCCCCCACCAAAGAAAAACAAACAAACAAACAAAAAAACCCTGGAGTTATTAAGGAATTATGTGAACAGGAATCACTGCAAGGTTTTTTGATTTCTGGATAGTGGCAATAACACAATTGAAAGAACATTCTCATATAGTTCCAGTGTAAAGGCAAACTAGATTGAAGAGGACTATTAAAAACAATTGCTAACGTGCAAGGAGTTATCCTAATGGAACATTCTGTTCCGTGGCACAGTTTGAATGCACAGAGGAACTGGAATCCACTTACTCTTTATCAAACATCCATTTTCTTTTCCACTTGAAGCATAGTTAAATGTGATTCTAGCATAGACGGTTTAATTCATCGTCAGCAGGGGCATTCTCCCACAGATGTCCTCTCACATAATCTTGTGATGTCAGTCACCAGTTCTCCATCCTAACACAGCTTTGATGTATGCAGTTTTGCTGGGTTCTTGGGCGGTGCCAGTCATTACTGCACAGATACGATCTTAACATATGTTCAGCTAAACATGAATGAAATGACTTATGTATGAAAATAGTATATTTTTTTGTGTGTTTTGACAGAATAATTTAGCTTAGAAGAAGCACCTGGAGTTTGCCTGTTTCAATATTCTGCTCAAAGCAGGGATAGATTTGCTATTGCATAAAGTTACCTTTTATATCTTTTGGATGCCTGGAGGAGGCATGCAAAAGTGAAGTTTTAAATAATAAAGTGTTCTTCCTCCAGTATTGCAGGGGCTTAATGTTAAACTATGAGTCACTCCTTGGAGGAGCTTTTGACTACATATAGCATAGAAAAGCTAAGCTGACTAACCTTTCAAAACTAAAATCAACTTCTACTCTTTCTCAAGGGCATAGTACCTCTAAATAGTCGTTTATCCAATTGCCTCACTTGTGTGCATTTGAACACCATGGTTGGTGTATTGAACCAAATCTGTATGTGCTTAAAATGTACATGCTTATAAAACCCCAAAAGAGTCTCATTTTAGTTATTAGTGGTATACAAGTATTTCTATTAAATATGCCTTTTCAAGGAGAATTTCCATGTCAATATTTCTGAAGTCCTGAAATTAATGCTTTCTATGTATATCGATCTGTACCATATCACATAATGATCTAATCAACAGATCTCCTACAAACTGCAATGTGAATTCAATTGATATACTGCTGTGCTTGCATTACAAAATTATTTTATTATGTGCCCAGAACTAACTGTAAAATACTAAGGGATATTCAGCACAAAGTTGATTACTGTGAGAATATTATTAGAACTTTACTTTACAGATTTATTATAAAAGGATTTTTTCTTTTAGTTGATTTTACATATGAATGCATGCATACTGCTTCTAAAATGGATGTATCAGATGACAGAAATCTCTTTTTTTTCCAAACAGGCAAATGGTTTAACTATGGGATTATCTTTCTGGTTTTAATCTTGGATCTAAATATGTGGAAGAACCAAATATTTTACAAACCTCACGAATATGGTCAATATATCGGTCCTGGACAGAAGATCTACACCGTGAAGGACTCAGAAAGCTTGAAAGATCTAAACAGAACTAAGTTATCTTGGGAATGGAGATCCAATAACACTAACCCTTTGACCAACCGGACCTATGCTGAAGGAGACATGTTCTTGCACAGCAGATACATAGGCTCTAGCCTTGATGTCAAATGCCTGGCTTTTATTCCAAGTTTGCTGGCTTTTGCTTTGTTTGGTTTCTTCATCTGGTTCTTTGGGAGATTTCAAAAAACTGACCAAGGCATGGAGAATTTAGACAAATCATACACAAGAATGAAACGAAAGTCACCATCAGATATGGGAATGACACGAGAAAATACACAGGTGTTAGTAGAAGAACCATTAAGTTTTCAAGAACCACATCTTGTATCCATAAAATCAGACTTAAGTGAAATAGTTTTTAATTCTTCTCTCCTAACTTCTGAAAACTTGAACGCACAATTGAGTGAACAAGATAGCCCCTTACAACCAGTCCCAGAGTCCTCTGTCCCTAAGAGTAATCCTACAACATAGAGTCAAGTACCCAGGAAAATCAGTTTAAATAAGCAGTTGCTCTAAGAGTTCAGTTTTACCTTTTGTAAGTTAAGATTTACATAGTGTTTAGAATAAGAAACTCAGTCTATACCAAAAGGTGCTCAGCATGCTTTTTCTAGGATTTTTTTTTTATTTCTATTAGAGTACGTGCCTACTGTATATCTAACATTCCTTTATAGATTGCTTCCCAAAATTGCACAAGCTATTTATTAATACATTACCTTAACTGTACAATAGTGTATTAGATGATTACTTGCAGGTATAAAATTCTACCATGGTGGTGCCTTGAGACATTAAACTGTTTTTTAACTCAACACCAGATGTATAGCACAGTTGTTCTGATCTGTTTTGCAGTGCTTTTTGTATATGGTTATTTTCAGTATCATTTGATGTCTTAACAGAGGAAATAAACACAGTTATTCCTTAAGGAGGTTTTCAGTTAGGACATCACAACTTGACTTTGTTATTTATTCATCTGTGGAGCCAGTGACTTTGATGACCGGACTGCAGAGGAGCATGTTGATTACCTTTTAATTTTTGCTGGCTAGCTGCCAAACACAAATACAGATTCATTATGTGGTAAACACTAGAGCGATAATACAGCATGGGTCACTACTTACGAAAATATGACTTTCTCCATCAGTAATAGCAATTAGGTGATAATGCCTAATTATATTTTTCATAATTAAAGATAAACGGCTCCTTGATTAAAAATTCTGCCCTCCACCTTTCAGAAACAGAGGTGAAAATACATGGTTGAAGTAACTTCTTCCATCATCACAACAAACCTGTCACATCAAAGAGCCAATGGAGTGATTATGGTAAAGGACACAGAGCCCATTAAATTCTGTATTTGTATGGTTCCATAGAGGTATGGTGAAACAGGCCTGTGAAATGCACCACACACAGACACTCTGAATGCACTGAAGAAATGTTTAGGAGTTTTAATTAAAATGGATTAATACTTGAGTTGTCTTCTTGTACCCTCTTCTTTCTTCATTCACTATCCATGAGTAAATGTCACCTGGAAACAGAAACGTGCTGAAACTGTTTTGCTTTTTGGAAGGGGACTTTGGAATTCTTTGCTGTACGATAAAACTACACACACTTGAGAGATTGCGTATCTAAAACATCGGAAAGACTGTGATTTGTCTCTAATTCAGTTCTATAAATTGTTGTTACAAGTTACTAAATAATAAGTAATTTTTAAGTCTGAGTTATTTCCCTGTCATTAACTTGTGTTGCTGTATTTTGTCTTTGTGACTTTTTTATCTTCATTATTTTGATTTATCTGCTTTTAAGTTTTTGGAATGCTGAATTTAGCATGCATAACAGGACTATGCATTTATTAACTGTCACTTGAGAGCCAATTCTAATAAATATAATCTGACCATTGTTTATTATGAGGCAGGGTCATATCATGTTAGTTTTGGAATTTCTAAAAAACAAGTTCAACATGTGCTGTCCTATATCAAATCATAAATATTTCTGACACTAGAAAGGACAGTAAACTCAAAACAAATATTTTGCTTATGGAATATTTATTATTACATAAAGCAAAATTTCACTTTATAATCAAAATGAATGTTTATCCATTAAAAATATGGATAAAAATAATTCTGTTATTGGCTTTTGGCTACTGCAATCTATAAATTTGTTTACATAATCAAAGACAAACCATTAATTAGTAATAGTAAAACACTGTGAGAGCCCACCTGTGCTATGTAAGAGGTGATTATAGTGATACTTGACTTTCAAGCAGAATTTGATTTAAAAAGTGAGATCATATGTTAAGTGGTTACAGAAATAGCTGATTGATTTTGCAGATACATGCTTCTCTGTATACAGTTTTGGGCAATATAAACCCAACCTTAAAATTTCCCATGAACTTATTTCTCTTTTTTTTTTGTGCCTGGGAGTGGTTAAATCCTTTAATATGCTGGCAGAAAATGAAAGACTTGAGCCTTACAGCCTACATGATTACATGACTCCAAGAAAACTGCTATTAAGCAACTGATCCGCAGCTAAAATAATTCTGTGACCTCACAATGAGTTAATGCTTTTAAGGTCATTACAAGCCTGCATGAACGAGAGAAAAACATCAAGTAATCCTACACTTTGGAGGAGTATTTAAATTAGTGGTCAAGCAGAGGCACTGCTTACAACACACATTCATAGGAAGTGGAAAGTCTTAGTGTAACCACTCACCACGGTCAGTTCATCAAAATTTAATTAGAGGAGAAAGGACTTCTCAGTTGTGTGGGAGTCTCATTTGTAAACGGAGAAGGGGAAAGAGAGGAATGTTTCCATTCTGTGCATTCAATGTCTTGTTTCAGAAGCCTGAGATAGGTGGCTAGACTTACCCGGAGACTCTTCACTTCTCTTTAGCTGTGGTCTGATTCTATCAACTGATTGACCAGTAGTGTCTGGAGTATGTTTCAGTCAATTCTTATGTGCAGAGACCACACAATTTGAGCCAGGGGAGAGTAACTGCTCTAAACTCCACTCTTGCACAGAGCTACTAACACAGATTCATCCTCAGTCTTCTCCTGGAACAGCTTGTCTTCCACTGTGGAATGGCTCATGGGAGTCTGGGTGGCTAAGTGGCCTAAAATTGTTTACCTGAAATGGAAATATCTCTGCCAGAAAGACGTTCATTGTTTTCAATTATTGTTCATTATTAATATTCTGAAATACTTCATTAACTCAAAACACTCTGAAATCCTGAAATCTACCACTATGACTTTGATACGTTTGGTTAACTTTTTCCTGAAAGTCTAACAAAAAATTTTTGTTGTCTTTTTTTTCTTTACATAAAGAAACTAAGAAATCTATGGAAGGAAAGAAAATGGAAGTTTTCATATGTGTTGCACACATGTCTGTCCTGCTCTCTGTAATAAGCCTTTAATACAGGGCTGGATTGTGCTTTGTCAGAGACTGGGCTTAGTGCAGTAGCTCTTTGTCTTTTTTTTTAGCTTTTTTTTTTTTTTTTTAAACCAAAAATACTCTTTCACA
>VXAB01009976.1:1130413-1146145 GCA_013399175.1 Odontophorus gujanensis
TCTTTTTTTTTAGCTTTTTTTTTTTTTTAAACCACAGATACTCTGTACAGAGATGGATAATAGATACTGCTTATGGAGCATGTGTAGAAGAGACATCTCTGGGCTAAGCACATAATATTTATGAGCCCACAGGTGCCTATAAATTACCTCAGCATCCTCAATAACATCCTCAACAATTACCTTTGATGAGATGGAAATGACAGGGCTCTAACAGAAGGTGAGAATATTTGTAGAAATCACTGTAAATGTTGTCATCATGTATATGAAGGCATTTATGTGTTTAAAATCCAGTTATGTAAGAAGTATGTGTGTATGTACATTTGGAGTCTAGGGATTATCTTGGGTAAACTGCTGATTTCTCTCAAGCAGACCATTCTTTACTTTTATTCAGTGTTACTCTATGGACTTTACTTACTCCAGGTTGTTTCGTCTCTTTTACCTCCACTTCTATTGCCTAGAAACCAAAAAGGAATGTTTAATTGCACCATCTGCCTCCCCAAATTGTATTTTTGTCTAATCTATACAAAAATGTATATCTTCTCCAGTACCATCATATTCTGGGTTACTGAACAACTGTACAATGTGAGCTGAGCATTGCTTTTCCTGCAGTGAATAGCTTCCATCATGACAACAACCTGGAAAGAAAGAACAGACACCTCTCCATGACCAGAAAGACAGCAAGTTCAGATTCCTACTAGACTGGCAAGCACATTTTCCCAGGAGTGCAAAAGTTACGACTTACTAATAAAAGATGTAACAGATTTTTAATATAATACCCTTAATTTTAATGACCTTCTAGGAGGGGCTTAGTGGGAGAGAACATTTTATCTTAGGCCATAAAGTTGAAGTGCTTAAGGTCCTGCAAGCAGAGTGCTTCAGCTTTTTAGGTTGCATTTAAAAGTATCCAGCTTAAGCTTTGAGCAGATTGCAGAAATCATAAAAATTAGACATACCAAACTGTGCGTAAGACCATAAAGCTGATTGACTTGTAGCTGCCTGATGGAGGATATAGACAAAGTACATACTTATTAGATGTTAGAGTGACCTTGTGCTTGAGATTATGGACAGTGACATGCAGAGTTTCAAACTGCAGTTGTTAATGAACGGTTGCAGTTCCTTTATTGGCCAAGATGCTGTTGCACACACCAGACATCCCAGCTCTTCTACCACACAGTCCCTCTCCTGTCCATCTGTTCTAAGCCTCAAATGACGAAGGGATTTTTTATCTTAATTTCGATCTGCACTCAAAAGTGTCCTGTGGGGAGCCTGCTCTCCCTGGCCGCAGTGTGGCATGCCATTGGGATGCCAAATGCACAGACTTCGTTGTAGGACAAGCAAGGGCAAGCAAGAAGCAAAGGTCTGGTCTGTGAGCTGCACAGCACTGAGGTGAGGAAGAATACATTATGTGCCCATTTCAGAAGTAAATTTTTAAAAATAGGAAATCTGTTTCATAGGAACACTGGGAGACAAATGGAAACAGCAAATCATTATAAACCCCATCCATCCCCTTCACGTATTCAAACAGAAGAGCCAGTCTCTCTTCCCAAATGTTCACAAACAGCTCTCAGCTTCCAGATGACTTCTGAGTGACTAGGTTTTAACACCATCTTATTTCTCCTCTAACACTTCCTCTGCATGGGGGATGCCAACACCTCCTCACTGTCTGGGGGAAGGGATAGCTTTCTGAAGAAGAAAGAAAGAAACTTACAAAGGAGAAACTCCGTGACACTCCCAGTTTCCATAGCAAACTCCATACTGGAGTGAGGAAAAGCATGAACCCAGCTGCTTTGCAAACGGGAATCTAATAGCATCAAATCCTTTCAGAAATGTGTGTTACAGCCACTGCACAGTCACAAAGATACTTCTAATCTCTGTTTTCCTTTGATCTCTGGCAATTGGGGTCTGCAGAAGGGCAGCTTATCTGATTCCTGCAGGCAGGTTATAGACCTGGTTCTCATGCTGTTTTGTGACATATGGAGCATTTCTCTGCATTTTGAATTCCTTCTCTTCTTCCTTTTTTTCTTTTTTTCTTTTTTCTTTTTTCTTTTTTTTTTCTTTTTTCTTTTTTCTTTTTTTCCCTCAAACCCTATTCCTCTGTTTTTATGTCAAAGCTATTTTTCTTGTTGGCGACCTAAGCCACAAATCACCCACCAAAGGCCCATAATTGCTGTTATTGATATAATACCATCTGTACACTGGCTCTGCCCAGCCAACAAAATTGTGCCAAAGGAGCAACAGGTACCTTTCCTAAAGCTTTTTCCTAATCTAAGGACAGATGTAACATGAAAATGATACATTGCAATACCGTATGCTACCTACAGGAAGGTGTCCTGTCTAACCAGGTCCCTCCATGGATTGTTACCAAGGAATACTTACAGATGGTTGTCTTTATGAATGGATGCATTTGTTCAAGAAGATGCATAACCGTGTAATTTCTTTAGAACTAGAGCCCTGCCTCTTCTGTTACAAGTAGCTTGCCTTTTTCTCTGCTACATTTAAAGGAGACATGAGCCACGTAGCAGATGTTTTCTTCAAGTCTACCTTCTTCAGAGCTCTTCAGTTCCCAGCAGCTTTCATCTTGCTCGTGCACAAGGCCCCGGCATGTCAGACTTCGAGGACGGGGATTTGAAGAAAGAGTGGTCTCCTTTCTTTTCAAACAGACAAGTACTGTTGCTGCATATCCTGTGGTGGAACTTCAACCTATTGTCAGGGAAGTGAGAAATACAAGCAGAAAGGAGTCAAAATAGTCAAAATTGAAATGCATTATTTTAAAATGTCGGTATTGACTGCTTCTTTTCTCCTTCCTTTCTGCTACTTTCCACATAGGCAGTTTGAAATTGATCTATACATGCTTATTTCCTCAGCTGTCAACTTATTTTTTTTATTTTTATTTTTATTTTTCCCTCCCATAGGAAATCTTTTTAATTGTCAGTATCTTCAAAATGGTCTGTAGTTTACATTCAGGGTCTTCCTTTCCTCTCTCTGCTTACCTCCTCCTCACGTTTGTAGGTTTCACAAGATAATTCAGGTTTGAAGGTGTCTCGAGGCAAGCTTTTTTCTATTACTGCTTTGTGTATGTCTGCACACACAAGAGCATTAGAACTGGTATCTAAAAGGAAAAACAGATTAGAAACCAATACTTACATGTAATGTGGATGAAGCCTATGCAGGTTGGGGATGGTTTTAATTAAGATATGTCTAGTGTGACAAAGGAGCCCTTCCTTCTCCAGAAGTCTAACAGAGGCAATCAAAAGAAAGCTGGCCCCATTCAGGCTCTTGTCAGGGAAGGTTGCAGATTACTTACAAGAATGTGAAAGGGACATAGACAACATTGTGGAAAAGCGGAAGTTTTCCGCAGGAAAGGAAAGGGTGGAGGTAGAAAGATCAAACAAATCAATATGATTTAATCCACACTTGTGTCTTACAGCAGTAGCTTATCTGAAGAACCTGTGTAATTTTAAAGGATAAAAAGTCAAAGGGGAAGGGGCTTGGTAATAGGAGACTATCTTATTCAAAAAGGTTTTTAAAAAGTGTTGATGTGCTCTCCTTCCCTTTAAATAGAGAGATGGTGGTGGTAACTGCATCTGAGGAACTGCATGTCTCATTGGCCCTCCTTTGAGAGGTCTGAGGGTATATGAAAGGAGCCAATGGACTGGTGGCTACTAAGTCTTTTGGATAACAAAACATCGACACAGTTTCACTATTGAATCAATCATAACATCATTTGCTGAAAACAGGTAGAGCATGAGCCAACACTAGCTAGAGTAAAAATGTTCCAGAATTGCAGGTGTTCCAGCTACTCCAGATGTTTGAAGACCTTTGTAAGGTTCATTCATTCATTCCCTGTTGGCTATGGCAGCCTTGCCAGGTAACACTACCAGGGATGCAGACCTGGCTTAACTTCTGCATCCTCCAGCAGTAACACAAGCCTACTCCCACAAGTACAGGTGAAGTGTAACTATTTCCAGTAATTATTGTTTCTATGTTTCTATGGTTACTGGAAAGAGAAAAATCTCTGGTTTTGCTTCATGAAACTATAAAAAAAATGGATCATTCTCCAAAATCCGTGCAAGGTTGACGTTAAAATACAAGGAGACAAAATAGCCATTCATGTGTCTCATCTTTTTATACTCTTTTCCATCCTTCCCATCACCTCTGACCTGGACAAATCTCACCAGTTTCACAACAAGGCTACTTCTCAGAAATAATCCCAAAGGATGCAGAGATCAGACTCCTCTGTATGGGGTTCTGCAGAGACTGCAGGCATGACTCATTCAAAAAGAAATAAAAGAATATTGATTCCTAGGACTAAAGAGCACATTGTTTATATAAATACAGCTAAAGCATAAGAGGCAGAAGTCAGCCTATGAGGGCCAATATTTGTTGAACCTGTCAACTAAAAATAGGCTTAGTGTGCAGTATTTAATGAAATGGACACTGAAATGTGTGGTGTTGCACCTAAGTGTTGTGGTTTCTAAGTTTTCAAGTGCAGATGATTGATACCTATGGCAAATAAGAAAGGATGGTGGTGGCAGCTTAGTTAGTAAGTGGTTCCTGAAATTCAGGGAGGATTGTCTTACAAGACAATGTCTCCATGAGATATATGGCTTTTTTTGGTCACTGCACCTGAATGGTTACTGCTCCTGCTCTGAAGAGTCTGAGGAAAGATGTAGCATAATATTGGTCTGACTGAACTGTAAAGGCATGAGGTTCATTTGGGTGTGGTTTAGTGCTTTGCAAAAGGTATATGAAGGAATAAACACAAGTAGCCCAAATGTGACGACTGGTATTTTTATCACTCCAGTTTTGCTACAGAAAAATATGCACCATCTCTCCGTAGAAGTGAACCAAATATTTGACAGACATTTCCTAGAGATTTCTTTGCTTCATCTTCTGCTTTGTGCTGGAAAAATGTGCTTGACTGAAACTACCCAGATGTGATATTGTTCTTGTTACTATTTATACCAGAATAGCATGAAAGTGCCTTAGAGAAATGGAACTATAAAGACAGGAAAGGAACTGCTTGAAGAATTTGCGATATAGACAACACTCAAAAGGTGGAAAAGAAAATTAAAATGAAGAGTTGTGAAATCACTTGCCTAATTTCCCAGTAGTCAGTATCCCACAGGTATGTATGTCTTCTATATTATGCCTACATTGTTAGGACCTTGGCCTTTCTGGCTTGTTGATGTCAGCCATTTTATTTTGCTTCATGTTCACACAGACACTGCATAAAACGTTCCAGGAGCAGGGTTATGCATATTTCACCCTGGTATATATTCCATCTTAAGAAATGCAGTTCTGGAAACCAGAAGGCAGTTTTACTAGCATCAGATAGCAGTTACCTTCTGCCATCAGAATGCCAGTAGGGTGACTATGGTGCGGTATGGGAATACCTCATTTCTTCCTCAACTGCCTTCCTGAGATTGCGGATCTCAGTCTGGCTTCAGACATCTGAGACAACAAAATAGACTTCCACAGTGCTTCAAATCACAGCAAGTAGCATGCAAATGAATTACAAAGTTGTTCTTTTACTTCTCCAAGTGCTGATATCCTATTGCTTCTTTGCAAACTGTATTTTGTAAAAAGGAAGTTGTTAAATCCTTTTTCATATTATTTATGACAATTGCCACTACTTATGTGATGGCAACTTCAGATTTGATACCTGGTGGTGGTTTTTCTTCAGCTATGTCAGCTACATAAGAAACAAAGATGGAAGTTCAAGAGATAAACAGTGAAAAATATTCTAATTTATCACTGTCACGTACATTGTGAGCACCTTTATTTTTGCTTGAACGATGAAAACGTGGAGACTTGTAAAACAACAGTTTATCTGTAATGGGATTCTGCAGGTACCATCCTGGTGTACAGTCTTGACTGAGATATGGAAGAGGCCTTCCAGTGTCAGAATGACAAATACCATTTTTAGGGACAAGATGAGGAGAAATATTATCCCTGTGTGAGCAGCAGAATGTGACAATGCTGTGCTATGTCTCACACCTAGGCTGGGAACTTTTGTCATCCAAAGTCAATCTGAGCACACACAGGGAATGACAAAAGGCAGGAAGAGTGTGAAGTGCTGATTTGGTCTGGAGAACAGGGAAGGTGCTGGGCTCTTGGTAAAGATAGGTGAGTCCTGGCAGGAGGCTGCTGCAAGAGGCCCACTATGGGACTGAGCTTTTGCAAGGGGACAACAAAGCCCTGTGCCTGCCCCTCTGAGAGCCTGGGGACATACTGGGAGCCTGCAGAGAACCTGCTGGGGCAAGGTACGGCAGCAGCATGCTCTGAGAAAGCAGCTCTCAGTTCATATTGCATAAATCACATAGAATCAGGGTGATTTATTCAATTAGCAACACCTAATTAACCAGCAATCAGTGAACCATAAGTTCAGGCTCAATATCAGCAGTACAGCAGTTAAACCACAATACTAAGCGCTACTCACAAATGCCAACAAACACCAACAAATGCCTAAGCACCCTTCTAATCCCCAGGGCCCCTCTTCACCCACACAGACTTACTCACACAGTTTCAGTGTGGACTACACGTATACCATGTCCCTGGGAATGCCTGTTTCTGCAGCCTGTGCAGGTCCACTTGCATGGCAGGATGAGCACTGGTCCATGGTGTCACTTGATGGAGAAACATCCAGTACCATCCATGCCCTAGGTTACACAGTGTGGATGTGGGGTGGGGTTTGTGCCGATCCTGCCATGGTGAGTGATGTGTCCTGGAGCAGATCAAGGCCAAAGGGGCAGTAGGAGATATGACACTCTCATACTTACCAGGTTCTATCCTTCTCTGCGTACCTTCTACTCTCCTTCACTACACACTGCATGGAGGAAACCCTAAGGCAATTATCTTCAAAGGACTTAGGTCTTCCTATAATGATTATCCAGTCATACACTGAGAGTTTCAGTCCTTCCCTCCTGACCAGTTTTGTTACCCTATTCAATCTTGGAAGAGGCTTTCCTAGATGAAGGGGTACTGCCCATGTCCTGCCTTTAGCAGCCCCATGTCTCACATATTTCTTGCTACCTGGCGGCTCCCTTGTCCCCAGGGATCTCCCAGGTGACCCAGATGCCCACCCAGCCATGATGGCAACTGAGGGTATCTCCCACAGCTCCCTCTGTGCCAGGTGGTGTGCCTGCTCCTTGGATCTGCCCAGCATCTGGCTTATCTCAGAGCTGGCTTTCAAACAGCTTGTTCTCCACTCTCACCATACCTCTATATAAGGCTAGGGTGGGCTTTTATCTCATGGACTGAAGCATGTCATCTTCTGGGCCTGCAAAGTATATGGGGCACTGTTGAGACTCCTGCTCTTCCTTATCCATCAGGTATGAGTTCAACGGGACTACAGGCTCCCTTCATGCAGCTTCCTGATCTTGGGTTTTAGCTAGTTTTACTCCTCATGTTTTGAAAATAACTGGAGCATCTCTGCAACCACAGCTTCCTCTCATGAAAGCAGAGAGCTAGTGTGTAGAGATCTTGAAGAACATCGAAGAAGTCTTTTATTCCTTGGATTCAATTGCTCATGGATCATTCTCATAAATTTCTCTGTGAAGGCTAACCTTGATTTTCATGCAGCATCATGATGCTCAGCTCCACAAATGCCTCACAAATGCTCTGGTATGGCTGTTATGATGATGGGCACCCTTCCCAAGATGGTGGTTGTAGCTCAAGGAAGGTTAGAGATTCCTACCAACTCATACTTAAAAGCCATGATAAAATCATGCACTGGTGACAGGCAATGGTTTTGGCAGAACCAGTGCATTGGTGATTCTCATGGTATGAAAGGGGGCTGTGCCTGGCGAGCACTCCAACATCATCACTTCATTTCGACCTTCCAAGGAATGTTGTTCTCCACTGTTGCTGAAGTCCCTGTACAGGACAATGCAGCATACAGCAAAAACTACCTTCCTAATGTAATTGCATGTCCTGTTGGCAATATCTGCCAATGAAGACAATAGTTTCATCAGGGAAAAATACATTTTTCTCCAGGGAAATCTGAAGGATCACAGAGCTGTGGATGAAGCAGCTGAGGTAAATGACATCATTCCTAGCTTCTACCACCAATGGAGCCTGCATGGAGACAGGGAGTGGAAAGGCAAAGCGCAGTGAACTATCACTGCTGGACAAAGGGGATCCCCAAAACCACATGTTCAAAGCTGTGAAGAAACATCTCAAACTGCTCAAGCCTCCACCAGGCCCTGCCTTTTTATCCCAGTCTTCCTCACGACACCAAATATGGCATGGCTGAAATATCACAGTGCTCTTGAGCATATGTGCAAAGGATGCACCCAGGCATATGTACGTATTTTCACCTGTATTTATGTCAGTGGTTTATGAGCTGATTCAACCTGGTTCTATGACTATTGGGGCGGGGGACCCACAGATCCAGGCCTCAGGAAAGGGGAAGGGGAAAAGGGAGAAGGAAAAAGGAGATGGGCCTAAAAACAAAACAGCAGCAACTATCTGAGGAGGAAAGCTAATTAACTAAATAAGATATTGGAATGCAAAATAACACAGTATAATGCAATATAATTAGAACTGAAGCTAATAAATCAAACAAAATGAGAGAGAGAATGTCCGAGAACAGAAGGTCTTAATGCTAAACGCTGAAGGAAAGACAGCTAGCGAGCACCCGCTGTTAGGTTGAACCAAAAGGCAAAGAGCCTGTGTCTCGTGACATGTGAACAGCTTTTATCTTTCCCTCCGAGTGGAAAATGGAAAAATGCAAAGCAACGCAAAATCTTCTGGGGGACATAGTTCTCTCTTCTGAGAGAGATGTAGCCAGAGCTATCGATGATCCGCGGAGCTGGAGCATTAATTCTTTAACTCCCAAGGCACTATATGTGGAATACCAATAACAAAAATCATAAAACCATGGCAATTTATCACCCAAGTTTAGAGGAAAGTAAAAAAAATATTTGGAATAACCATAATCTACTTGTTCTACTTGTTTTGATGATCTTTGACTGTCCATCCCTGTTTATGTAGACTTTAGTAAAAATAAATAAATAAAAAATAGGACCTTCAGTTTTGTAAAGATTACCCAAGACTTAGATGTAGAAAATAAACTCCCTCAATTCCCATCCTGGATCTCAAAGCACTCCTTGCTTATCATTCTTGAGCTCTTACAGTACTCTTTGCATGCTTTATGAAAAACATCTTTGTATGTGGGACAAAGCCCCAGGACAACAATGGTAAAACATATTAAAGGTGTTGTTTAAACATTAGAAGGAAAAAACTGAGTGCTAAAAGTTAATGAATACTCAGTAGTAGGCATTTAAAGTTCAGGACCAGAACAGTCCCCAGCTCAGATAGTTGGTTTCCCCTTACCTTATCTTTTGCATTTCCCATGTGGTCACCACTGATTCCTTGCAACAGTAAATATCTCTGCTCTTTAGCTAAGGCAGTACTGTGGATGCAGAAAATCCCTTGCACAAAATAGGAGATGCAGTCAACTTTGCTGGTGAATGTGGAGGGAATCTCTGGAGGAAAGCTGAAGTGGAAATCAAAGGTATGGATCCCAGAATCCAGGCAGCTATCTGAAAGCCAGGCAACATGCTGTCATCAGAAACCTTTTAAACATTTAGGATGTTTGTACCTTCCAGAAATCTTGACATTTCTGTCAGAAATCAAGGTAATGCTTCCTTACATTACCAGCTGGTATTTCACACAAAATTTTATGGGTGGACTCTGCACTGCCTCTTCAGTACAGCTGCTGGATGTATGGGCAAAGCAGTAGGCAGAGTTAAGAAATGCCCCATCCCGTCTCAAGGTTATGAACCTGCAACTTCTATCAACTTGTTTAGAATTAGAATAGAATGCCATGGAGTTTTAACTGCAAAATGCATTAGTGGTCTCCTAAGGAGTAAAATAATGTCCTAACTCCCATTTTTCTTTTATTTTTGTCTGCAGCACATGGGAATATGATCTCAACCTTGTGTTTCAGCTTTGTGAAAGGCTCATTCACAGTAGAAATAATATTGGACACCTTCCCTGCCCAACTGTGAGACAGAAATACTACAAACCAGTCCTTCTAACGTCTTTGTGTCTTTGCATCTGTGCCACTGTCTCTTAGTGAAATTCAGCTTTGTGTATGTTGGGTCCCACTGACTTTAAAACAAGACTGTCACACCTGTGTAAGGATATGTTCAGCTTCTTCTGTCCAGATAAGAGCAGTTCTTGACTCTTCACTTCATCCAAGACATCATCGTGCACATGTGCTGTCATTTATATTGTCCAGACATACGCTTTTGTTCTTCCTAACAGCTTTTGCCAAAACTTCACTTTAAACAATAGTAGCAGGGTATAACAGACCTCTAGAGTTTTGTCCTGTAGTCTGCATCTTTTTGCAGATGAATTCAGCAATGCCTTAAGTTTTAATAATCTCAACTGGATATTCTTGCTGGAAGAAGAATATGGGTATTGTTTCCTCACAACAGCGAGGTTTTGCCACATGGCATAACAGCACTTTCAATTGATCAGTGTTGTAACTCAAGGAAAAAAAATGCCTAAAAACCAGTCTGAAATGGAGGAAACTGAAATTCATCAGCCCCTTAGATAGATGCAATATAAGGAAGTCTTGTTCTCTATTCTGATATTTTGTAGATACCTGGGATTCCAATGTCTCTGAGTTCCCCTGGGGAGTGAAGATGCGCTCCCCTTTCCCAACCTACCCATGTCTGGTTGGCATGAACCCCACTGCACAGGAGAAACTGCCATCCACATGGGCTCCAAAACTTATTCCCCTGAAACCACCAGAGAGTTAATTTCAGTCTTGCTACTTTCTTGGCAGATGTAGAGATGAGAAGGGCTCCCAAGAGCTAGCTCCTGGATGCACACAGAGGCATTATGCATCTTGGTCTTCAGCAAAACCTGGAGATTTCAGTCACACTGTGACTGTATTCACTGGCAAGAAGACAATGGTTGTGGCCATGGGGAAAGTGTGAGTGTGCTATGGTAGGAATGACCAGAGGGATAACCTTTCTATGAAGGGCAGAAGAGCTTTCCTGAAGTGAGACCATGCACAGCAGTGCTTAAAGAGCTTCAAACTCTCTGTTTGCTGAGCTCCTGGCTCCTGTTTGCTCTGATTCAGGAATGCTGTTGGTTTTGAGCCTGGTAGCTTTGAAACATCTTTTTCTTTTCTGGATCTAATTATCCTACCACTGTTACCAGTCAGATTTGACGATCACCAGTAGTCAGTTCTTAAGTAGTCCTTATCACATGAGGAGACAATGCTGAGCTCCCTGAAATGGTGGCAGGGTTTACCAGGGTTAAAAGGAAATATGTCAGTAGGCACTAGAAGCTGTGTCCATGCGCTTCTTACACAGACATCAGCTGTGACCCAAGATGGATATGTGGTAAGATCAAATAACAGGCAGTAACATGTTATCAAGACCATATTAGCAGCTGAGTGTCAAAAGCTGACAGGCAGCAGTTTGTTCAAATATACATTCCTCATATGCCAACATCAGTGTGGGGCACAGAGTATTCAGGGTAAGACGGGTCAGGTCTGTATCTTCTTTCATGTTTTCAAATGGCTTTCCTGGACTTGTTTGAGCACTTCTGTAGAGTTGCAATCAGTGCTAGGAAAAGGAACAAAAAGACTCAACTACAGAAGGAAAAATCTGTTATTAAACTGTACTGCTTTGGCAAGTCTTAGTGGATGTGGGTGCTCAGCTCTTCTGGTAACAGAAACATCCATACAGGTGAAAAAATGTGGATTGAAGAGTATATTTAAGCAACAACCATTATAGCTTTAGCTGAGGAAATACAGAACTGAGATGCTTTACAGGAACTTGTTCTTTGCACCACAAAAATGTTTTTTCCTACAGTTAGCCACTTTCACTCTTTCCTGTTAGGGCTGTAACATCTGGTAGCCCACAGGAAGAGCTAGCATGCTGCAGGAGGTCAAGACTAAGAGTCAAAGGCATGTGTAAGGGGAAAATGATCTTTTGGATAAAGTAGAGCCTTCAGGTCTGAAAGGAAATGAAGCCTGATCACTGCAGGTCATAGCTCAAATAAACAGTTTCAGAGCACAGGCACAGACTAACTTCAGTACTGAACTATTCTAGTGCAGTGAACTTTAGCCAATTACCTGTAGACTAAATTCTCAGGACTCCCAATAGACCTGAAGAAGAAGAGGAAGTGCTCCTCCTAGGAGGCTTCCATTTACTTTTCATGTCTCCTGAAATAGCACACTTGTCTGCAAAGAAGACTGTCTTTGGTGGTCATTACATTCCACAGACTTAACTCTTTTTAATAAACACATACAGATTAATCATTAACTCTGCATTTACATGTGTGCATGTTATATGATACCTGAAGGGTGCCCTGCTCTGGGTGTCCCTGCTGGAGCAGGAGAGCTGGACAAGACCTCCAGAGGTCCCTTCCAACCTCACGCATTCTGTGATTCACACTTATGCAGTGTTTTCAGTGTATGTTTCTTTGCTTTCTTTCTTGCCACTCAGTAAGGGTACAGCAGTAACTCTAAAAATGCCTTCCCTACAGTTGCAAATACAACAGAGTTATATACTCAATTTATACATTCTGGCACATGAAAAGTAAGCATTTCAGATGAGAAGAGTGCTTCGGTGGTGTGCCTGTGACTAAAGATTTCATACCTGCAGCTAGACAGCATGCAATGGCTGTCTGTTCAACAAATATTCACAAATACAGCTACCAGAAGTGTGCAGAGGACACATCTGATACCTTCAGATGCTACTTCCAATACTGGAATACTTCTGTTCGGTTCTCAGCACCAGTTACCATATGACATAGTGAAAAGAAGAATGTCTTGGGATAGAAACAAAACACTTGAGAGAACTATTGGCAAAAGCAAGATTCCTCTCATTGGCAGAGGTCTGATCCTGCCTTCTCTTGCCCAGCACTGGGTTGCTGTCACAGTGGCACCTCATCCCAGCATCTTTCCTGCTATGTGGAAGTTCTTTGCTTTGGAGATGTAGACAGCAATGTTGGTGTAGGCTATGGACTTTTCATAGTCCAGTTCTGAATTGCCCTTCTGATGCCAACTCAGGTAGCCTCTTCCCATGGGCTCCAATTTCACAACAGGGTCCACAAGTGGTATTGCTGAGGTTCAGAACCAGTTAGCCACATATGCTGGAGCCAGACAAGTACACTTCAATCTCAGGCAGCACAAGGTTAATTGCTTTAATTGCTGTCATATGGGAAAAGTGGGAATTGGTTCTGTGAGGACAATAAGGTTGGATTGGGAGATCACCTCACCCAACTTTCCCTGCAGTGCTGGAGTTTGTGAGGTCATAGCAGAGGGAATGGATGCTGGGATCCTAGCAGCACAGAGTTCAGCTCCCCAGCCTGCACCAAACTGAAGGGGATTTGATTGATTTATTCATTTATTAGTAGCACCTCCCTAAATGGCAAGCAGACAATTAAACCTTTAGGATCAATAATGGCAATACAGTAGATAAACTGTAATTCAAGAATGATTTTGCAAATGTAAGTGGAGGCCAGAGGACTACTGCAATTACCAATGAGATCTGAGGACAGCAGAACAGATGAGCAGCCACTATACCACCCTTCTGAGTAGTCTGGCTGAGGCAAACGGGCTTTTGTTCATCTAAACAGGATGCTTGGTAAGTTCTTACTGTAGTGTAGGAGCCTTTGTTGAGCATGGCTAAAGGCAAGGGACTGAAGTGAAGCTCAACCCTGAACATCTCTTTGTCATGTAAGAGCAATTCCAGGCAGCTGGAACTGCTGCCAACACATTCCTTCCAAAAACATCATCAACAAAAATTAACAACAATAAAAACAACATAAAAGCCTATCAGGCTCACTTGAGGTAGTCTTCAGGTGCTGTTGAACACTTGTAACAAATGGGTGCAGAATACTCTGGTCTGAGTTGATTTTGGAAAGGAAGAAAAAGAGTGCAGCATGGGAGACTAGAGAACTCTTCAGTCAGGAGAGCAGGGTTGAAGACAGCCAGAGTAAGAGAAGAAGCAGGGACCACTTCCACTGCTGATGCCAGCAGACAGATGTCTAAGCCACCAACAAGCTGTGAGCCCAGAGTGAAAGCATTGGCACCTGCTCCACAAAATCTGATTCCAGGGGTGATGTTTTCAGCAAGCTGAGGATCTGGGTGCACAATGAGAAATACTGAAAATCAGACAACAAACAGTTTAGGAAACAAGCCACATCAGGATTTTGAACTTTAAGCCTTTACTCCTACATGCCAACTACTCACTTGCTCCAGCACAGGCACGGTTCTACTTCATAGCCCCTGTACATCACTCTTTCTTACAGTGTTTTCATTTTTGTTGTTGTTCCTGCTTCTCTTTTTTTATTCTTTTGAAGGAAAAAAGTATTTGCATGCTGACTGCAGACTATTGTTCTCAGTTCTTGGCTGCTGCATCATGTTCTGTGAATCTCTCCTTGTGTTGCCCTGTTAAAAAACAAACTCTTTGGGAAAGGAACTGTTCAGTATCCTGGGTTGTAGTGAGAAGCAACAGTTTCTCAGTGGGGTACAGAATTTCCAGTAATGGAAATATCCTTTTTCTTGCTAACAGTTGGTTGTTTTCAGCAGTCATGTATCATGGACAACCTGCATGGTTATAGGTGGAAAAAATAACTTACAGATACTTGCATGAGTCAAGATATATTGTCAAGTAAAAAATTATTATCCATGATAATTTATGAATTGAATGCTAAACTTCGATGGTTTGGTGCTCAGGCACTGATTTATGCATTACAAAAATAGCTTATAGCTATGATCTCCATACTACTATTATACCAAACCAATATTTCATCTCAATCTGTATATCCCCTGAGAATTTTAAATACAATCTGTGCCAGCAATCAGTCAGTAAAATAGGAAGAACTGCTTTTAAGTCATGGTTTCTTCTCCTTCCTTAACTCTATTTTCTGTCCTGACAGCTAGAAGTGAGTTGTGCAAATGTTTCCTCACATTGAGTGACCTCTCTGACAAAATGATCTTTCAATTCCCTTTCCAGAAGAACAGCATAGTTCTTTTAACAAAAACACCTTTAACAAATGCAAACTTTAACAGGTACAATAGAGAACATTATATTCTTTCTGCTTATGTTGATGTGTAATATCATTGATTTTGAGCTTTCAACTGGTATCAGCCAAAATAGAACCTTTTGTCTGAATCTGCTGCACTTCAGAGAACACAAGTGAAAATGAAAAATATATCAGTGTCTCAATACATTTGATTTTTCAAACTGAAGCCACAGCTTCCTTTCATTCATTTAACAAACTTTATGCAGACCCTTTATCTTTCATAGATTCATAGATACTTTTCTCCGGACTAAACAATCCCAGCTCCCTCAGCCGCTCCTCATAAGACTTGTGCTCCAGACCCCTCACCAGTTTTGTTGCCCTTCTCTGAACACGCTCCAGGGCCTCAATGTCTTTCTTGTAGTGAGGGGCCCAAAACTGAACACAGTACTCGAGGTGCGGCCGCACCAGAGCTGAGTACAGGGGGATGATCACCTCCCTGCTCCTGCTGGCTACACTATTTCTAATACAGGCCAGGATGCCGTTGGCCTTCTTGGCCACCTGGGCACACTGCCGGCTCATGTTAAGCCGAGCATCAACCAACACCCCCAGGTCCTTTTCCTCTATGCAGTCTTCAAGCCATTCTGCCCCAAGCCTACAGCATTGCATGGGGTTATTGTGGCCAAAGTGCAGGACCCGGCACTTGGCCTTATTGAACCTCATCCCATTGAT
>VXAB01009976.1:1146360-1188654 GCA_013399175.1 Odontophorus gujanensis
GGGGTGCATTATGCACTCCGTCCCAGACTTCCAGGTCAGGGCAAAAAGTACCCTGAGGATAACTGCTCCGTCTATTAAAGACAGATGTGAAGAAGGCATTGAGAACCTCAGCCTTTTCCTTATCCTCCGTGGTTACATTCCCTGCCGCATCAAGTAAAGGAGAGAAATTCTCCTTAGTTCTTCTCTTGCTGTTAATATATTTGTAAAAGGATTTTCTGTTCTCCTTTACTGCGGTAACCAGTCTAAGTTCGAGCTGGGCTTTTGCATTTCTAACTTTCTGCCTGCAAATCTTGGCAAGTTCTCTGTAGTCTCCCCAAGTAGCCTGTCCCATCTTCATATGTTTATACAGACTTCAGGGAGAACTGTGTCTTGATTTCCTCCTGGTTTTGTTTCTCTGGGACTCACATGGTTGTTGCCATAGGTCTGAGCTCCCTGCTGATTTTTTGGAGGACCAAGTCCTTGAGCTTTTAGTGTTGTATTTGTGAACCTAATAACATTTCACTTTTGTCAGGGCAATCCCAGATATGTGTGGGAGAACTCATTGATAAGGACTTGGAGATTCTAGTGAATGAAAAGCTTGAAGAGAGCCAATGGTGTGCACTTACAGTCCAGAAGGCCAACTGTATCCTGGGCTGTGAAAGAGTGGCCAGCAGGGCAAGGGAAGTGATTTACCCATTCTGTTCTGCCTTCATGAGGACCCTTCAGGAGTACCACATCCAGATCGCGGACAGCCAGTACTGGAAGGATGTTGAGCTCTTAGAATGGGCCCAGAGGAGAGCACAAAGGTGATCAGAGGGCTTGAGCATTTCTCATATGAAGAACGTTGAGGGCGCTGGGTTTGTTCAGCCTGGAGAAGAGAAAGCTCCAGGGAGACTTCATTGCAGTCTACCAGTACTTAAAGGGAGCTTATAAACAGGAGGGAGACCTATCTTTCGCACAGTCTGATGGTGATAGGACAACAAGAAATGGTTTTAAGCTATGAGGGCTGCTCTGAACATAATGCCTCCTATTTTATTATATCAGTCTATACCACCAGAAGAATGGTATGACAGTAGAGGTTGAACCTTCCCACCAATATTCCATTGCATTTTGTTGCCACGTGAAAGATGGTAGAGGAGCAGTCTGACAAAAATGATGTCTGACATGGAAGTGCAGATGTACCAAAGGTGTGTCACTGAATTGCTCCACGTAGAAAAAATGGCACGCATTGACATCCATTGCTGAATGTTTATAGAGACAGAACAGTGGATATGAGCACAGTGAAGCAGTGCATTCCTGCTGTGGAGACAGAAATGGGAAAGACATGACAAGTTCATCGCCAGCCAAAATGCATAGCTAATGGTCATGACAGAACGACAGAGTTTTATAGCTGAGAATTTTCTCTATGAAATAGTATTACTGTGCTCTTTGTATCAGTTTTAGTTTCCATGAGAATGAATAGAAGGCATTACTTTCAGAATGACCTACATAAAAGAGGGGAGATTTCAATTATATGTTATGAGGAAGACTTTTACTTAGAGAGTGGTGAGATACTGGTACAGGCTGCACAAAGATGTGGATGCACTATCTCTGAAAGGACATCCCTGACGTATTGTCACCCTGACACCTGAAGGATTTTGATGTGATAAAGTAAAAAGAAGATCAAGGTTAAGCTTTAGGATTTCATCATTGAACTAGAACTGGTTAGAACTTGAAAAGGATTAAATTCTGAAGTGTAGTGTATATTTTGTTAGTATTCTACCTGCATATGAAGGGTCTACATTTGCACTCAAATCCCCTTGGTGAATAGACCTGCCTCTAGATCTCTAGAGTACCTCTCCTATGAGGAAAGGTTGAGGGAACTGGCCTTGTTTAACTTGGAGAAGAGAATGCTCCAGGGAGACCTCATTGTGGCATTCCAATACTTGAAGGGAGCACATAAACATGAGGGGGAATAACTGTTTACATGGGTTGATAGTGACAAGGGGGAATGATTTTAAACTAAGACAGGAGATTCAGGCTAGATGTTAGGAGGAAGTTTTTCACTCAGAGGGTGGTGATGCACTGGAACAGGTTGCCCAGAAGTGTTGTGGATACCCCGTCCCTGGAGACATTCAAGGCAAGGTTGGATGTGGCTCTGAGCAGCCTGCTCTAGTGGTTGGCGACTCTGCCCATGGCAGGGGGGTTGAAACTTGATGATTTTTGAGATCCTTTTCAACCCAGGCCATTCTATGATTTTGTGATTCTATGATTCCATAATCTCCTCATGGTAATGTGGAAAATGGAGTATCTGTGTTTTAATTTTATATTTCTTGTATTACTCGGGAATTAGGCTCTACTGATAGCCAAGTACTCTGGATACACTAAATGCTAGTGCTAGCTTTCTTGAAGCCAACTTTACAACCACATTATAGGCAGTGATTTAGCTATGAGAATGACTCTTCATAAACTCAGCCCTGTAAATACAGAGGTTTTACTAGAAAGAGTGAATCAGGCAAATTAATTCAGCATCTTTTTGCCAAGCGATGTCTGTGGGAAAAAAAATAATGTGTAATAAACACTGTAAGTGGGATGGCCAACCACAGCTAAGTGGATAATTCTTATTTGGCATTTCCATATGACTAATGATTCACTTGGCAATCACAAGTTTTAATTATGTTTTAATACTTTTTTTTTTTTTTTCTGGATGTGATTGTGATACATTGTGTGTATAAATAGACAACTAATGCTTTCACTTATAATGTTTTAAATTTTATTAGTGAGTGAATTGGTGAAAAGAAGGTTTTTTTCCATCTCTATTGTAACTTTGAAGGTATTTTATTTATACTAACATTAGTATTCTCTCTGGTCTTAGTATTATAAATTATCTGCTATTTTAACATCTGCCAGGACATTCTCAGAGCTGAAAAAAATGCCATTTCTACTGCCAGTTGATTTTCAACCAACTTGTTCTGCAACAGATATAAAGAGCTGCGCCATACAGCTTTACAGGAAAGCTACTTTCATCAAAGGGTATGAAAAAGTAGTTGCCAGGTTTCTGTAAGCCAAACACCTTTTTTTGTGAGGATCAGCATAAGTCAGACCAACTGTAAATTCAGAACTCCTCCTTTATTCTCTGGCTATTCTCCACATTTAGTGAGCACAATCAAAAGTAAGAACTACTTTAAGAATTTATAACTGTACTTGGCAGGTTTGGAGAAGGAGGACTGTAAGAAATACAGCAGAGCCAGCATGAGTTTAAAGCTCTACTGTGATAGATCTTACCCACAGAAAGTACTGCAAAGCTGTCAATAGCTGCTTGTAAACAGTAGAGGTTGAAGTAGGGAAAACATGTTTTTTTCCCTGTCAGAATGGCACAAAGCTGTGGCTGAAGCCTTCAACTGGCCTATCTATCTGGCTGATGTGAGAAATAAGATATTGATTTTTCTCATAGCATACAATCAGAAACTTTGAGAAGCCACAAAGCTAGCAAGCAACACTGTTTGTTATGCTCTAAGTAGAGATGTTGGAAAATGTTTACTATCACATATCTTACTATTTACCGAATGCAACCTAATTCTGTCATTAACCAAAGAAATATAGAACACTAACTACTAGAGTTCCTTCTGGTGGTAACCAATAGAGCTAGGAACTGGCTTACATAAAGTAGATTTTCATGTTGCAAATAATTTGTTCACTTAAAAGAAATAGATTATTTTTAAAAATCAGTTGTGAATTTGCAATTTTTTTCAGAATCATTCCATCAAATTTGAAAGATGGTTACCACTCTTTTCAAGCAAATGTATTCCATCCATATCCATTTGGTATCTTTGAAATTATCAATCTAAGAACTCAGAATGGTCTCTCATCTAGAAAATTGTACAGAAATGGAATTCTGGGTGGAAAAATCAAATTAAGAAATTACGAGATAAAGAAAAGAGTATTGGTAAGTACTTGTAGGATATGAAGAGCACAGTATACTGTGTAAGATCTCTAATTCTTTCAGCTCAAAGTCTCTTATCTACAAGAGCCAAAGAAGAAGAGAAGTCTGAAGATTTAGAAACATCAGTGGGAATGAGAAAGCCATGACCAGGCTACAGTATTTGGCATCAGTAGAAAGTCTGCATTATTTTGCCCCTGCTAGAGGGACATAGTAGTTCAAGACTTTCTTACTAAATCAAAGAGCCCCAGAGGGGAGTGGTATCCAGTAGCACATCTTCCAATGAGGTATCAGAGCTCACATTGCAAATATCTGTTCTACTGACCAGTATTACTTCAAATTGCCTCTCAGCCTCTCTTTGTTTAGATAAGTCAGTGTATAAACAGGTCTGTGGATATTACTACCAGTGAGAGTGTCAACATAACAGGAGCACTACCCACAGGAGTGGATGCAAGCCCAGGTGAAGCTGCTCCCCCTAGCCCTGCAGGCTGAGAGCAGCTTTGTTAGGAATACTGAGGAAAATGTGTTTGTGTTGCTGACAAGCATCTCCTTGGATCTTTCAAAGTAAGCCTGTTTAGAAGAGGGAACTGCCCCTTTGGCATCCTTGTAGACCTTGTTTTCAGACAAGCTGAGGTCTGTGTATTGAGGCGTTTCTCACGAGAAAGGACCAGGACCCTAGTTTACACTCAGAACTTGAGTCTGTGTCAACCTACACTTGCAAGCATTAAGGGTAGTTTAATAAATCCAAAGGCAGCAAGTGGCTTGCTAGGTCGAGTCTCAAGTTGGAGGCCTCATTTATTAAAATTCCTCAAAATAGTGAATAAAAACCGAAAGAGAACTTAACACCTTCTCCATGGCATCATCTGGTAATTCACCTTCCCTTTAGACACTGTGTCTTTTAGTGCTGGACACGACAGGCTCAGCTTTGGTTCCATGATTGTACAAAGGGGCTCCCCATGCCCAGATTGCCTTGGGAATTTCCATCCAATCCAGCAACAATTCACAGCTGCGCATTGGAGCTTAGGGACTTCTTCTTTGCTGGACTTCAGGACTGGATTTTCTCTTTTATGGAGGTAACTCCTTCAGCCAAAGTTAAGGAGTCAGGGCTTTCCCAGGATGAGGGTGATAGAGCTGCGCCACTTTTAACCCAAAATATGGCATCTATATCTGTGAATACTCTTTCCGCTATATTTTTCTGTTCAGGAGAGTATAAATATTTAGGTACAACCTATTCTGTCCTGAAAATCTTTGCAAAACCATAACAGCATCTTTGTCCTTCTGAAGCTTTTCCAATTTTCTTCAAGTATTACTTAGATCAGTATGAAATTCTGGCTGATTTTCACAGAATCACAGAATTGTAGGGGTCGGAAGAGACCTCTAGAGATCATCGAGTCCAACCCCCTGCCGAAGCAGCTCCCTAGCCCAGGTTGCACAGGTAGGCACCCAGGCGGGTCATAAACATCTCCGGAGGAAGGAAACTCCACCACCTCTCTGTACAGCCTATGCCAGTGCTCCGTCACACTTAATGTGAAGAAGTTCCCACACACATTTGTGCAGAACATCCTATGCATCAGTCTGTGACCTTTTCTCTTCCTTCTATCACCACACACTGCTGAGAAGAGTCCAACCTCATCCCTTTGCCTCTCACTCCTTAGAAATTTATAGACATAAATCCAATCCCTTATGAGTCTTCTTTTCTCAAGGCCGAACAGACCCAAGTCTCTCAGCCTTTCCTTATTGGGAAGGTATTCCACACCCTGTATCATCTTTGTAGCCCTCCACTGGACTCTTTCGAGGAGATCCCTGTCTTTTTTGTATGGGGAGCCCAGAACTGAACACAATACTCCAGGTGAGGCCTCACCAGGGCAGAATAGTGGGGGAAGGTCACCACCCTTGACCTGCTGTCCACACTCATTTTAATGCACCCCAGGATCCCCTTGGCCTTCTTTGCCACCAGGGCACACTGCTGGCTCATGGCCAGCCTGTCATCTACCAGGACACCCATGTCTCTCTCCTCAGAGCTCCTCTCCAACAGCTCATCCCCCAACTGTACTGGTGCATGCAGTGTTTTGAGTGGTGTTACTTATCGATACAGTTTATTACAACTGAATTCTAATGAGAGCTCTTTGCTTCAGACCCCCCTGTGGCAGGCAGCTATCATAACCATATGAAATCAGATTGAATGTCCCTCTAAGCAAACAGTCATCCAAATGTCCTCTAGTTCATGTCAGTGCCAGTGTGAGGATGGTGGGGGTGTCAGGTTAGTTGAAAAAGACACACACAGAACACCACACTTTTTTTTTATGAGCTGCTTGACATAACCAAAATCTGTGCAGTCACGTTTGCACCTGATGAGCATGCCCTGTCCCAGCTTCTCCACTTCCAACAGTGTTCCTGGGTGCAGGGCTCTCTGGCCTGTGTTCACGTGTAAGGGCTGAGTTCTGGATCCAGTCTGTTTGTTTGAGATGTGAGCATATGTTTGTGTGTGTCTCAGCTGCATGTCCAACCAGTATATTAAAAAACATATCAGGGCTGTGTGGTTTGAAATGAACACTTCAAACGGTGTGGAGAAACCCTAGTGCCTTGCAGCTCCCATAACCTTTGACCCAATGAAGGCATGCCAGGAAGATTTCTTGCTATTTAGGGAACTTGTATTCCCCAGTCTGATGTTGCCCACTGCCACTGATTTGTGATGCCGACTTCTTTCTTCTTTTAGCCTTTAGATTCTAGCCTAGGAGCATATTTGTTCAACTAGGTTTGGGGTCATAAATAATTGAAATGCACTAAGAAATGGTAGTTTTGGCTGGCTGATTTATGTAGGGAGGAGAGCAAAGTGGTTATGACCTTCTGACTCTAACTTTGACAAGCATATAATCGGGAGACAAGAAAGAGGCTCAAAAGCATGACGCTACATGGAAAACCAGCCTCTTTTGCTTATGAAGACATGACAGTCTAAATTGCCTCTCATGCATGCAATGCTTAATCTAATTATTCATTTTTTAACAGTCCTAATGGTTTTTCCACATCTGCTGGATATTCCTTGATGTCTTGTTTGGTGTCGTTTTAGTGGTCAGAGAATATGATGGCAACACAAGCACAAGTGAAATAATTGTTGTATACAGAGCCAGAAACCTCTCAGGAATATAGAAAGAAAATGAGGGAAAGGAAAAAGGAAGAGGAAAAATGCCTATCTTGAGCTTTCGGTTTGATTTCTGAACCATTATTGACCCTTAAAGAAAGATAAAGAGCTCTTCACACTGAATTTGATGACTACCACCAAAGTGGAGGAAGTTCCTCTGGTTTAGATGTTGTGAAGAAAGAGCTCTGTTCTTGGTCACTAGGACTGTCTGGGTGAACTTATGTCCTCTGTGGGGTTCACTGGTTTTAGTTCTTTCGTGTTCATGCAATGTGTGGTCAGAAAGGAAGGGTCAAATTTCTTACCTATCACCTGCTACCTATCACCTGTCACCTAAACCTACTATTACTTAAACCTGGGAAGGAATCTATTGAGGTAATCAAGCTACAAGGATACCACCAGCTCTGCACGTCTGTGCTGAATTAATGCTTTCTACTACTCTATTATTTATGGAGACAAATCTAGCTCTAGTTTAAAATACATTGTTCTTTTGGGGAAAAGAATACAACACAGTGCATTAAGCATGAATTGTATGGACTTTTTTGCACTGCTACATCTTGATGCATAATATAAAATTCACTTCGTATCAGTCCTTGCAGCCCTTACACCCATTTTTTAATTAATGCTTCCCTTGTAATTCTGTATTTGCTTCCAGAGTAGATGGGGAATAAAATGGGAGCTCTCCAGTGACTAATATGACATTTTTGAATTCTCATGGAAGTTAACAAAAGACTGTGCAGTCCAGTGAATAAAAGCTACTTGCTACATTAAAAATGACACTGGAATTGCATCCCATGTGGATCTTTTCTTCTTATTATTAAAGTAATTCATTAAACGCTTGTTATTTCCTGCAAAGCAATGTTTTCAAAAAGATTAAGTGGTCCATAAATGAACTGGGGATGTTCATGATCAACCATCACACTGCAGCTTGATTATCTATAAATCTGTGTGAGCAAAGCTGACAGCCTCATCAATGGGCCCTCGATCTGTAGTGCTCAGCTTTCTAAGCCCCTAACCAAGGGAGATGTGAACACCCAAACCACAGGGCTCCAACTCACCTCAGATCTCACAGCCACTGGATGCATGCATCCTGGGCAAAAAGTGACCAACAGGTAATTACTACCTTGAGGCAAATGGGTGGTTTGGTGCAGGGGGGCAAAGGTGGTGGCCACGATCCTGAGCTCTGCCAGGGAGTTCACTGCTATTGCAGTGCAGTGGCATTGACAGTCACCATTTCTTCTCACAGTAATGGAAAGAAAGAGCCGGTCTCAAACCCAGGGGAATCAGAGAAGGGACTTCAGGCTGACCTAGAAGGACACTGAATTGTACCACTGTGATGCAACTTGGCTGAGCATGGCCTTTATTTGAGCAAATAATTCTACCTTGTCCTAAAGAGCCTTTGAAATAAAACTTCTAACTTGTTCATTCCTGTTCTCCACATAATTACAATCTTGAAGAAAATATTTCAGCAAAAAAATTCCCAAATTCTGTTCGTTTTCTTCAGGGTAAACATTTTTCTGATAACTTCCTTGCTGATTCAAACCACAACAAATAACATTATTTAAGCACAGCCTTTGGTTTGACTTACACTGTCACCATCCCACATAAAAATGTGTTGGCAGTTAGAAGAACACACATTATTCAAAAATCTTCCATACATATTTTCATTAAATACATTGAAAAATATTATTGCTTTAATGGGTACACATATAAAATTGTAACATAGGGTAATTATAAAAGAACCATAGATTTGAGTGATTGTTACTGTGCAGAACTAAAGGTAAAAGTGAATAACTAAATTATATATATATATTCAGAGCTAAAAGGCAGTTTTATCCCAGAATAATTATAAATGAGCTTTCCACTGCTTCAGAGTTGAGGTATTGGTTTTCTGTGTGCTTTTTTTTTTTCTTTTTTTTTCTTTTTTCTTTTTCTTCTGGATTTGAAGCTATTATTGTGACCAGAAAGAAGGGAGGGAAATTATACATAGTCGTACAAATAGGATCAAAATTTGTTCCATTTGAACTTTAACCTATGAACTAAATAGGATACGGATTAGCCCAGGCTACAAATCTGAGTAGACATAGGAAATGTCAGCAATGTTAATGAGCAAGCAGGCATTTATCAGGGAGCTGCTGTGAAAGTAATATCTTCTTGCTAAGCCATTGAAGATAGGCAACCAGGTTGCACATGTAATTGGGGGCACTACGCGCACAATTAGATGGAACAGACCTCTCTTTTCACAGAAGCAGTGCTACAGTCACATATATGCAAGTCACTCTGTTTCTTTGTGTGTGTAATTTTGTGCATCGCTGCACATAACTGTGCAGTCTTTGAGGAGCTGCACTGTATCAAATGGATCCTTTCATGTGGGACACCTAAAGGGACACAGCCAGAGCCTTCTTGACATTACCAACACCCAGCTCCCTCACAGAAACCAAAATAGCTTCAAAACAGATTTGGCATTATTCCTTGTGCCTTCAGACAAACAAAATAGACCAACTATAGCCAGTGTCATTTTCAGTTTATGTATATTTATAGCTTCTTTGAACATCAGTGGGGATGAAAGGGATGGGAGGAAGATCACATTTGAACCATGCCAGACATGATGTGTAAGGGCTCAAAAGCCCTACAAAAGAAACAAAAAAACAGCATGGGCTTATCTAAGGTTAATAGGAATATTTTGTTTAGCATGTACATAAACATTTCAGGGCCTGGATCCTACCATGAGGGAAAATCTCTGCTGACTTTCCTGGGATTCATTTACATCACAGCTGAGAGGAGGTGACAGCATTCATCAGCTGCTCCTCCATCAGAGCTGGCCCCACACTCAGGTGTGCTCCATCAGCCATGCCAGGTGCTTAAAGCTCAGAGCCAGAAGTCCCTCAGTCCAGGACACTTCTTCATCCTGAAGTTTTTCTTTAATGACTGATATATATCTGCTCTATTCAGTTGTTGCCTTCTCAGGATTTTCAGGTACAGCACTCAGCAAATACACTGTAAATTCACATCTATGTTTTCTCTGATCTTGATCTTGCTAAACCCAGAGAAAAAATGTATTACCTTTACTACCTGAAGCCAGTCTGCATATTTCATTTTGTGCATGAAAAGCATTTTGGTTACAGTGAAATCTGGGCTTCTCTGGGTTACGATAAATGTTCATGTGTCTGAGTTTTGATTCACACCATGCAGAAAAAGGCTGCAGTTGACCTTGTATCGATTCATTGTTCAGAAATCCAGCTTTATACTTCTTAACTGTGTTAATGCAAAAAATGCTGGAACACAAGAACACAATAAAGCACTGAAATTATTTCAGATACTTAATCAAACACAGTTCTGGCTTCACCCTTAGGCGCACTCAGCTAAATTCAGCTCTCTGTAGGAAGAGAGGTAGGTTTGCTGCTGCTGACCAGGTGTACCCAAGGATGTATTTTATGCATGAACCTTAAATCCTAACAGCTGAAAAAAGTCAAATGCAACAGGTGAGAAAACATGTGCTAGTGGATATTAACCACAGGAAGCAATTCAAATACATGGAGCATACAAAAATGATTTGAAAGATGCATGAATAATGAAAGCATGCTTCAGAAGAAATAAAAAGATCACTCAAATGGGACTTATAAAAGTTTGAGTATCTGAAGCTTTGCTGGGGATTGATGAAGCATTTCAAAGTTTGATGTAATTAAGGGATTTAGATCTGCAAGAATGATGGTGCAAACTGACCTCCTGACATGCAGATTTTAGAAGTTTCTGTCTGGTTTGTTGAGTTTTTGGTGGTGGTTTGTTTCTGATGTTTGTTTGTTTGTTTTACAAAAGAAAAGAACTTTGATTTCCTATAATCCTCATTCAGAAGGAAAAAAAGACCAAAGGTAGTTAGGACTTCAGCAACCACTTTCTCAGTCCGGTTCAAGTCCCAGAGTGATAGAAAATAGAGATGAGTCTGAACTGGCAGAATTAGGGCTGAAGTAAGAATTTGACTGCAGATTTGTCCAAACTCAGTGATGTTAATCATGCAGCTACTTATGAGCACAGAAAATGCGCAGTGGAAATGTCCATTTCGGGCTTTTTAAAAGGGTGATTAGCACTGGCTGAAACCTTTAAAGCAACACAACTGATTTCCATCACAAGAAGTGATGAATTCAATGTAAGAAAGTTTGAATACATACTATAATGAAATGATCTGTCGTGGGAGCTGTCAGTACTGTGCTGAGACAGGCCAGCACTGAAAGCAATGTGCCAGAAGTTCATCTCTATGCCCACAGATGAGAAGAGGGAACAACATATGATTTTCTGAATAAAACAGTAAGCAGGGTGCAATGTAGTTACACAATCCAGTCCACTGCCTTTTCCCCACCCTGACTGCAGCCAGAAGAAGCCAACCCAATAGCTGTGTGGTGAAGGAGTTAACTTGCTGTGAGAAGGATGTCAGAGACAGTGTTCTTGCTGCTGGGGCTGGAGTGCAGGAGCAGCTTGTAGCAGCCAGGATGGGTCCAGGTGCGGCCTGGCCTGCCTTACTGCTGAGCTGGGCTGCTTCTGGGGGGATCACAAGCTCTGTGGGTTCCAGCTGTCTTTGCTTTGAAGGAGGTATCAGCTGAGCAGCCTCTCAAGTTTACCAAGTGAAGAAACTGAATTATTTCTTCTTTTCCTGCTGTGTTTTTCACAAGAGCATCAGAGAACATCAGACATAATTATTACCCAGAGGAAACTTAAAATGGTGAAAACTGGCTAATTAAAAAGGGATCATCTAAGCTGTAGATACATTACCCCCTCACATTGCCACTGGTAATGTCTATAAGGCCAAATTCTCACAGTGCCTGCTTTAGATGAGCTTCAATGTCAGTTTGTCAGCTGCCTGACCAGGCAAGGGGGTGCTGCTCCAGGCCCTGCAGGCACTGACAGCCAAGTATTGTCCACAGGACTTGCAATGAAACTGGGAGGTTATTTTGGTTTTTAATATTTTTTTATGGACTATATTGTCTGTAAATTTTTTCTTTTACAATTCCAAGTAATGCTGCTGGTACATAAATGACATCTTGGGTGTCACACCGAGAGTCTAAAATAGTAAAGTGAGATTACTGATAAAAACCGATTTTAAGATGAAGAACAGTAATTGAGTTTGGCTCTTTTATGGATGAAACATAATGTGATCAATAGATTCTTACAGTTTGAAGTAATTTAAGTTTCATGTTATAGAAGTAATTATGAACAGATGATGAGAATGAAAGGTGAAAATCTGTTATATTAAATAATGCCTCTGGCATCTTACAGGCTGTAAACTGGCAGTAAGAAAATACTGATTAGTGTAGATCTAGATGTGTAAGTGATGTTAACTGATAAATATATATTTAAGTTGTTCCTTATTAGAATGACACAGCTGAAAGCAAACAAAACACGCATACACACACAAAAAAATACAACTCAGTGAAATACTGACATACTAATGACTATTCACATGGCTGGTGGACAGGACAGGAGTTTGGAACATGGTCTTTTTCCTTGCAGACCCTCTCTAAATCTCTTCTTAGTCAGAAACCCAGCTATGCTCTTTGCCTTTCCTCCCAGGGCAGAGATTTGGCCACCATGCTAAAGCAACAAGAAGTTTTACATTTTTAATTAGAAGTTAAAATAGCAGCAGAGGAACTTGCTGGGGCTGTGAGCACGTGGAACGTGCTGGCACTGCTGCTTTGGTTCAAGCAGAAGATGCAGCTGCAGCGAGACCTCTCTGATGCACTGTGTAACAGCCGTTTCTTCACGAGCTGTGCACTTAGCAGATGCCAGAGCTGCTCAAGTCCTCCTATTTGTATTACTCTGAAACATTTCCTTAAATATGTGGCAAAAGCTATCTGGTGACTTTGAACTTAAATTATTAACTGGTTTGGGGACAAGTTAAACTGCATTTGCCTGTTAAGTTAGTTTTGCCATTAAAAAATAACCAGCTGAGCTAAAGCTACTGCTATTTTTGTCTGAGAAATAGAGGGAGACCATGCAAGCTGAGTGCTGTGCTGCGATGCACTGGGACTCATGCACTTCAGAGGAGACCCACAAGTGCAGACTTCCCAGAGCATTCTTCACTGGAACATAGATGCCAACCACCCACTACAAGTGAGAGTCCCCATGGCTGTGGAGAGGGCTCAGGAGCTGCCCCATACACCTCTATATCCAAAGCTTTTGCTGCTGTGTCCACTTCGTGGAAAGCCTATGTTGGTGCAGTCCGTGGGCAGCTCTACAGTGCTCCTTGACTAAATATTCACTTCTCTACACCCTAGAAAAAGGCAATGCGTTTTAGCTATGGCTTAATGGCCATATTCCACCAGCTGAGCTGGAAAAGATGGAGCTCTCACAGCAGGCGAAGGCATGCTAAACCATAAGGAGGCTTGAGGCAACCAACCCTCTGTTCTTGTCCACAACCAATTTGTAAGTGCTGGACATGGGCCGCAGCACAGTTAGCTCCCTTTTCTACAGTTTACTAACACTACTGCTTTATGTCAGCCTGTTTCACCGTAGCATTGAATTCAGCACTGTCACTGAAGACATTTCTGTCTTTGTATCTGTAAGTCAATTAACTTAGGGCAATTACTCTGCAGTGAGGTGACAATTCCTTTACGGAAGTTATTGAATTCTAGTACAGCAAACAGTGCATCAATAATGAAAGGCCACTAAAAGAACACAATGTACCTGCATGGTTCAGAAATATAGAAATAGAATATATATTTTTTTTATGGACTATATTGTCTGGTGGACATTTAGGCCTTGAAATTAGACATAAATTTTTAATAATACTTAGATGTATTTTTGAAAGAAAATAAAAAACGTGCTACTAATTAGTGGCTTGACTGAACAGGAGGGAGATGGGGAAAGGGGGGTGAAAGTGGATGACAGTGAAGGTCACTGAGATGTCTCATTGGACTTCGTTGACCTTTAGAAGAAGTCCCAACTGATTAGTAACCTTGAACACTGATAAATTAGACGATATTCACACACTCTATTTCCATTTTTTGTTCAGCAGGGATTTCCAGCTTTGTTCAGCAGGCTAATTTCTGCTCTTCACATACATGTGGCACTGACTGTATCTCCAAGGACATGATTCAAAATTTAGTTATTATGTTATGTTTCAATCCTTGACTTTCAAGCCTGTTTCTTTTTGTATCGCACTTGGTAAACCCGCAATAGCACCAAGTTCTCAGGTCATGGTAGGCAACAAAAGGAAAGAGATGTTTATTTTCCATCTATCCATATTTTTAGCTTTGAGTTAATGCTGGGATTAAGTAACAATTTTATTGTGCCTTCCAGGGAGTGACTCATATCTGTTACAGATCTAGATTTGATGTCAGGGGATGCACTAAACCAACGCAAGGGTAGGCACACTTACCTCACCCATGACTTATCTTTCCCCAATCTCAAAATGGGGATGCTCACAGCTGTGCTGTGGATGTCTGCCCTTCCCTCTGCCCACTCCACTGTTTCAGTCAGCGCTTTTTACAACATGCAACAGTACACGAGGATTTTGTGCTTGAAAAATGTTCAGTCTATTTTGTGTCTTTCAGAACCACAAGTCTGGCTTTCATGTATTTCCTGAACCTATTTTATTCCTTTTCTTTAATGAAAGTGAAGTGCAATTTCTAAACAGTAGCACCGTCTGTTAAACCTTCTCTCAGAAGTCGGCATGCAGCTGCCACTGAAATCAACGGGAAATGTACCTCTGTGGCTGAGGGCAAAACATGACCTCTGAACAATTGCTAGCAGGCAAGAAAACTGCACAGAAAGCAGCCTCCTTTTCAAGGAGCTCCTTACACTCTTCTTAAGAAACATTGATTGCAGCTTGCCAGGGAATGGACAAAACAGTAAATCCCTTGAGTAGCTGTTATTTATGGACAGAGTGAGGAAGAAGGTTTGTTTGATAGGAAAAATCTTCATAGTTTTAATGTAAGCTATCACTCAGATTTTGCAGGATTTCTCCAGATTTTAACCGTCTTGGGTTTGTTTGTACTGTTTGCATCCAGTAGCCTAGAATTTTCCGTATGCCCTGCTTCAGAAATGTGCAGTACTTGACACACACCAGGGCTCAAAGAAATACTAGTCACAGAATTGTTTGAGTTGGAAGGGACCCTTAAACGTCATCTAGTCCAACTCCTGGCAATGAACAGATACTAGGTACATGAAGTTGCATGGCATTCCTTTCATCTCTTTATGTATATGAAACACTACAAGATAACATCTGGTTGAGGGAAAATAATAGTTTTCTTAAAAATAAGTACATGGATTTTCCTCGCAATCTCAGTATGTGAGGGAAGTTTGTCCTGTAACAACTGAGAAGGTAAAAGAGAGGCTCAAAACAAGAAAGGCACATTGAAAAGAATGTGAATGCTCAAGCAGTTTAAAAGGATGGTGCCATTTGAGGCATTTCCTCTTTTTCTGTTTTGTTTCCACACTTTGTGATGAAATCCTTATGTATTCATCCTTTTCAGTCCTTAATTTCTAAGCACTGCTTTATTCTTTATGTCTCTCCCAGCTTTGGTCATGTAGCCTCTTTTATTTATTGTCCCAAAAGTGCAGTAATGAAAATAGAGCTTGCACACTGAAGTGATCCCCATGTATTAAGATACTTTACACAAACAACTGAATCACAGCTGCGGAGCTTATGGAGAAACAAACCTGCCTAGAGCAGCTGGAGAGAGCAAGAATCTAGAGAGCATCCCCTTTAACTGAACGGACGTAAGTCACACACAAATGGTCTGTACCCACTCTGGGTGGCAGTATCTCACTGGCATGTAGAATCTGATCTTTGGGCATGTGAATAGTTCTGTTCAATCCATTGCAATGACTCACATGCATGAAGTTAATAACAGAGATAAGAAATGACAGGCATAGGATTGTACTGGGCAGAAATTCCCACATGCTCCTCTCTAACTCCTTCACTCCTCTCTACATGCATTGCCCAGCTGCCTAGGCATGCTGACAGAAGGACTGAAAACAACAACATGCATGAAAAAAATGATACCCTTGAAAAAGAAAGAGGACACAAACAGAAACTTAAGGTAAGAGAAATATTTATTTAAATTTGCACAATAACGAGCTTATACTGAACAAATTCAATCAAGAAATAATAGTAAGTGCGGTAAAACAAGGAAATATTGATGACTTTTCCATCAGAAAACATTAAGAAGCCATGCCTGTGCATTACGGTTTTTGTTTTTAGGATTTTTTTTTCTGTGTTTTTTATTTTATTTTTTTGGTTGTTTGTTTTTACAACAGCTTGTATCTTTTTTTTTTTGTTCGTTTTCAGCGCATATACTGTACATACCACATCTTAGCTGCTATGTTCTCCTGAAGGCTTCTTCCTTTTACTCATACACCTGCTATATTCTGCAGTGAACATTCAAAGACATTTGTGAAGAACCAAATATGCTTAGGTAAAAATCTCTGCATCTGGTCAAGTGTTGAACTCTCAAAGCTTTGGAAGACCCTGCAAGAGCTCCTGGTTGACTTTGGATCTTGACATCATTATATATAGCACTGCAACGTATCACTTTATACTAACCTAATATTCTGCAGCATGAAAGTCAGCCAGACAAATAGCCAGGACATCTGGGTCTGACCTCATTCAAAGGTTTACACATCTGAGCTCATCTTGAGTCCCATAAATTTCATTCTGATTAAAAAATCTGAATTCGTCACATTTCTGCACTTTAAATGGACAAGAACAATTCAATTTTAGTTTTAATTTTGTACAATTTTTGGTCTAATGGTCTTTTATTTCTTTTTTTTTTTTTTTTTGTGACAGAAAATTCTTTAACCAGAAACTGCTTGTGAGAGATAGTTGTTGGTATCACAGTTCCTGAAGGCACTGTGGATCCACTGAGCAACAGACGTGGCCATTCTAAAAGGAAGAACAGTGAGAATTGAAAGAATTAGCATCTTGTATAAACTCAGTCAGTTTAACAATCTCAGCCATTTGAACTCGTATCACATTTCAAAGTGTAGTTTTGTAAAATACAGATGAGTACAAATTTTGATTATAGATTCATAGATTCATAGATACATTAGGTTGGAAAGGACCTACAAGATCATCTAGTCCAACCATCCTCCTATCACCATCCCTACCCACTAAGCTACTAAATCAAATCCCTTTGCACCTCATCTAAACGCTTCTTGAACAGCGCTAGGGATGGTGCCTCAACCTCCTCCCTAGGCAGGCCATTCCAGTGCCTGACCACTCTTTCAGAGAAAAAGTTTCTCCTCAAATCTAATCTAAATCTTCCTTGGCGCAACTTGTGGCCATTCCCTCTCGTCCTGTCACTAGTAATTATTATGTTCATGAAACTGTTGTCATGTCCTTCCAATGTCTAAGGGAATAGGCTATGATGATTCTTTTAATTGCTTGGTTTTCTGTGGTCTATATCCCAGTGCTACAACAGTCAAGCTGAAAGGAGCTAGGGTCAGCGGAAGAAATGCTCCTGACATAAAGGTATCAGGCATTTGCCCAAGTAACAAAGCTGTTGAACAAGACAGGGCAGTTAGGAATTTTATTTAGATTAGACAGAAGGGACACAGGGTTTTATTTAGCATTGAATGTTTCAAGTTAATTCTTCCTGGCTGCAACACCAGCAAATACTAATCCATAAAGTTTTTCCTGATAGCCTGGACATTTTTCTAAGAATATTTGAAATTAAGGGAACCTATTATCTACGGACATGAATAAGCTATGAACATTTTTTTTTCCTACTTTTTTGCTACTTCTTTTCTTCAATTGAGTCTTACAGTGCAAATAAAATCCACGTTATTTTCAAATTGTCCCAGATATATTTAGTTGACTAAACTGCCAGGACTAATTAAAGACTAAGGTCTGAATCATTCAAATGTTTTCTTTCTCTTCTTCTGTTACAGAAGGTTAGACAATCCTAATGTTCACCTTCTTGTGATTTGAAATGGTTTTGTGGCTAATTCTGCTTTAGCTGATGCCAGGCTTTCTGAATTCTTAAAGGATTTGTGTAAACCTATTTTGCTATAGCTTGGTTAGAGAGGCTTAGCCTCGAGCTTTGACCTTCAGTGTGATTCTCTGCAAGAAAAGAATGAGGGGACACAGGGCAAACGAGAAAACTATACAAATTGGGTATACCATTAACCTGATCTGGAAGAGAGAGGTTCTTGCATGCAGAACTCCAATATGAAAATGCTGCCAATACAAATAGATAGCTATTTTCAAAAAGACAATTGCTCTGAACAGAGAAGGTCAAAGTGCCGTATCATCATTGTTAAGTAGATTCTTGCCTGAGCTGTTTTAAATCTAAGGGTTTGGCAGAGTAAATGCTAACATTTTCTACATATTCATAATGCAGCAATATATTTTATTAGTCTATCTATGTGTTTACACTGAATAGAAATTAGTCTATGTTTAAAGATTCAGTATTTGCTGGCACTCAGAGTAATGGGCAGAGGGGAACAACACATTGGTGCCCACCCCTTGAACTGGTATGTTATTTCTGTGTTGACATTGATTAGTGCTACAATGAGAACGCATTTCCTAGCACTTAATCTTAACGTGTTTTTACAGAAGAATCATGCATAATATTTTGTTCTACAGATAGGGAAAATGAGGTACTAAAACCTCAGAAAGCCACCCAAACCCAAACTGGTAGGTTACAGGATTACAATATCTCATTCCCTCTTAATTAATTAATTTATTTATTTATTTTCTAGATTTACTTCCTCCAGAAGTATCTCCTAGCACTGGAGTTGCTGCATTCCACCAGCTGCAGTTCTCACTAATATGGGTTTGTGCACATCAGCCTGTTTCAGCATCCTTTGAGTAGCATCTGGCTTTCTAACCATTAGCCACTGTCAGATCACAGGACTTTCTTCTAACCACCCACTCGTTCTGACATTAAGATAAATGCCCAAATGTTCTCACTTGGCACAAACTACTTCCATGGTAAAAGAACTGTGTCTCAACAATAGCAACTCCAGTTTCATGCCTCATAATGTCAGGAAAGTAGTGGAGGAAGGTGTTGCTTGACACCTTCTGCTCCATAATCAGTTACCCCCCACCTCTTCCAGAAGGAGGTGTTGAAGTCAAATTATTTTTCTGTGTAACTTTCTAAGTAATTAATGGTACCATGTACTAGAGTTTGGGAAGTCTCTTCCTTGGAGAGTATATAGGATAAAGGTCTTGATGAATTTCAGTAAAAATTAAAGATATCTAGATGAATCCTGCTGTCTCTCTCTCCTTGGATACTGTGGGATCATTCTTTTTCATTCTCCACTACTGGTACTATTTACCATACAGGGTCTATTTTTAATAAGAAAAAGCTGATTTTAACCTCTTCTTCTCTTACAGCTTTAGTTCACATCAGCCCAGAGCCATTAGAAATTTTTCCTCAGTGGTTTCCTTTGACTACAGAAACTACTAAGTATTCTCTACATCATGTTGATTCCTACTACTAATTTTAAAGCAAGAAAGTAGTAGAACTGTGTGACTAGTCCCATTATTCTCAAACTGATTATTATTCTCAAAGAACAAATCAAAACATTCTGATAACTCCATAATATCACACAGAATGCATTTCTTGAAGTCTAACCTTACATATAATTTCGTTTCTTTATATATTATTTCCCAGATTGCATAGTACAGTAAGAACTGCAATAAAACTTGAACTGAGCTTTTGTGGTGGAAAAGACAAGCCTAACTTGTATGCAGCCCTCTGCAGCATAGGTTGTTGTTCTGCATCTGACTTGCTAGCACATTAAACCATCATTCTGGCACATGGAAGGGTGAAGTTAACAAAACTGAACACTTTTACTGTAATCTCCTCTGCTCTTAAACAAGTGCAGATACCAACTAACTGAACTCAATGCATTAATATTTACGTGCACAGAACAAGCTGGAAAAGCAGCATCTCAGCTGAAGTTTTATGCTCCTTACCTTGCACTGGCAGAGTGTGCACTCTGTGCCATGCTTAATCCAAGAAGATCCAGTGAAACGAACAACATTGGTTTCATCCAGGCAGGTTTTAGTGATGTCATTGCGGATGGTGTCTGCTTGGCAGGGGTCAGCAACACAGCGCGGGCAGCACTCATTCTCAGGGAGGACACTGAACTCACAGTCCACCTCCGGGCATGGCAAGGGCCAACAGTCAACCTCTCCTTGCTGTTTAAAAATATTATGAGAACAAGAGGTTATTAGCTGTTGTTTTGCTACACTGCCCATTTCTCTGATTCAACATTATGTTTGCTTGCTGGCTAGTTTCTTCTATCTGGTCCTACTTAGAAGTCAGTGTGAAGAACACTAGCATTTATTGACTGTGGGAGACAAAGCAAGTGTTTGCTTTCTCTGCTTGCTACTGGGGAAGTCCATTAGATTTAACTCAATATACTCTGCATCAAGCTTCAGCCAAAACTTCTCCATAGGCCTTGTGAAATACAGAATATGGACCTGTCCTTCTGATGTCCCACTTCTGTCAGAGATAGAAACCATAACAGGTCTACACTATAGAAGTGCTTTGAAATCTCCATTTCTTCAGTTCTTACTTCTATTGAGATAGTTAGTTTCCAGTATAACCCCTCAAATGTTCAGCTCAGGGTAAGGTTAGAGCTGATTAGTTCCACTGGCTTGACTAATGGTTTTGAGCTTCCAGCAACCCAGTTTAGCAGGGAACATCACAAGATTCTCAATGAGAAGACCTCCACTCACCTACTATCCATTTTGGAGGTTATGATTACCTGGTTCCCAAACTTAATCATGCTTTCTGCATGTTGCATGATGGGTTCAGTACAGAGTGTGATAAAGACAAAATGGAGACTTGCTTGGGGTCAGCATGTTGTTAGTGGAAGTTACTGTACACCTCACCTGTACACAGACCTTAAGATGTCTGATTATTCACTTGGTGGGTGAATTTTCATTCAATTCTGGAGAAGGGCCAAAGTTTCAGATCTATCAGTCAAAGGGAACAGTTCACTGATGTCATTAATGCTGGTTTGCTCTGGAGCAGATCTATCTCTGACCTGCACCTTATTCAGCTCATGCTAGCAGACACAGTGTCAAGATTTGAGGGGGGATGAAGAGAATAGCACTTCTCCCAAGGAAAGAAGTGTATTCACAAAACTGAACACAATGCTTTGAGGATTAGGAGTTCAATATCAGAACAATAGCTGTAAAAAATCCCCAGAGGTCTGCCACAGCTTCAATTTTACATCTCTTGTTGCAGAAACTATTGTTGAAGTTATTCTACAGAATTCTCATCTGGATCAATTTTCCTCTCTCTTTGAATCACATGATAGAAAGAATGAAAGCAATCTTAAAACCAGTTACTGATCTTGATATTTTGATTTATTTTTTGTAGTGATGGACAGTACAAGGAGTGGACAATACATTGTCACTTAAAAACCACTGTGACAACAGAAAGAATATAGGCTTTAGTTACAGAAGTAGCATCTTGAATAAAGAGACTTTTGAGATCCCAAACCGTTGGGGTTTTTTTGTTCGTTTCTAAGACTTTTAATGAAACACCTGGGAATCTATTTCATTGGATTTTAGCAGTGGCAACACCAAAAGCAGTGTCTATAGAAATTGGTTTCTGGTTGTTATTCATGGTACCCTGACAAGGGAAAGCTGAACTAGGCTTTACATTTGGAGATAACCAGTGATAAAATCTAGTTGCTTTTATCTTGGCATTTTTCCTGTTGTGGAAATTTCCTGAGCACCATTATACAGCACAGGTTTGCTAAGACTCTGAGATACCTGCCCAGGAAAAAGATCACAAGCTTCAAAAGATTATTTTTTTTTTTCAAATCTTATTTCATTAATAGAAGAATGCATCAAGTCTTATTAATTTATCTGTTACTGGAGATGTCTGAGTGAATAAACATGTTTTAGGCTATCAACATCTTTGAAATTATCAACTGTGATAGTAAATACATATTTAGAATATATTTACACAGCCTCAACAGTCTCTGAATGAGTGAAAACATGAGTGTTACTGTATGGGTGCCATGCTCAAATGACCTCCACTCTTTGCTAAAACAATCTTCATGATTAAATAATTTATATTATGTCTATTATGTCCAAATACATTTTTGACTGGAACTTGATAATACTAATAAGTATCCATGAAAGTCAGATTTTGATTATACACATACTCCAGAGGGAGCTAAATGGATGTTAATATATGAAAATGAATATTCAGAGATTAGCATATCTGATGTTCTTTTTTCCTCCTGCTTATTCTGCTGTAATCAGGAGCCTTACCAAGCAGCGACACTGCTGACAGTTTTGTATCCAGGAGTCACCACTGTTGTAGGAAAGCTCCCCACTCTGATGTAAACATTGACTGCTGAGCCTTGGGTCACATTCAGGACAGCAAAATAGATCAACAGTGGGATTTTCACAGTCACAGACCATTCGCCGGCACATCACATATCCATTCTGTTGTTGGAAGACAGATACAGAGTGGTGGCAGAAATCTGCTTGACTCCTACAATTCTTGCACCAAAATCTGATTTGTTAGCATGATTGTAAACCACTACCAGCTCATGCATTTTTCCACTATACCTTTGCTGAAATACAATTCCAAGTTAGAAACCACAAAGCACTTAGTAACTACCATAAAGTTCCCCTGTTGTCTTATATAAATCCTTCATACAACCAACCTCCAGACAATTACAGCCTAAGGTGGTGAAACTCAAATGTGTCCTTACCAAGGGTCAAATTTTAATGGATTGCATGGAGTTTTATCATTTTTGTATGGGCATGGCTTGACTCTTCTGCTAAACTTCTAGATCACTTCCTTCTCTTTTATAATTACTCACGTAAAGTTGATGACAGCTAGTGAAAAATAAAACACGTGCCAATGTAAACTGAGTTTCTGAAATGCTCAGGATTTTTTCAGCAATGTATGGTCTCTTCAATCCTCATTTTCATTTAGCTTGTGGGCTTCCTAAAGCAAACATCTGAGAAAGGTAAGCAGAGGCAGAATTGACCTGTATTTATGACCATCAGCTGCAGATACTGGTGTCAGTCATCAACACCAGTATGTGTCTGGATAATTTCTTTGCATGAAAATGACATTACTCCCACCCAGAAAAGGAAGGCAGCATCTCTGCTAACAAAAAAGTACTCTTCCCCATACTGCCAGTATTATATGAGAAACTTCATGGAAACTCTGTTCATGAAGGTTGGAGGGAGAAGCTCTCCCCAGAGCCCTATAAAACTCCATTTTTGTGAAGCACCACATACAAAAACGAAAAGGCACCTAAAGCAGTAATGTCACTTGAATCATATTATTTTTCCCATCATCTGTTCCACCATTTTTGCAGAGGCAGTTGTTTGTCTTTTTTTTTTCAACTGACCTGGCATGAGCAGACAGAGCATCTGTCGTTCTCCAGCACCCAAATCTGACCATTGTGCTTGATTTTATCTTCATGGATACAGTCTCCTGTGCAGTTCTTGCCATGTGGACACCGACAGTCATACCCACCATCCAAATTAAAGCAAACAGTATCATTGGCACAGCTATGCCTTCCAGTTGCACATTCATCAATGTCTGCAAAGACATGCCATGTAATACCTTTAGACCGCATTCAATTAACAAAAATGTTCCTGTGGCAGCCAATACAAATGATTCATGGTCATTAAAGCCTTCAGCTGAAAATTAATTTGCACTTCACCAGAACAGGAAAAAATAACTTAGAATTTTATAAAAATATTTTTAAAGTCACATCAACTCTAGCAACATCATATTTGGAGTCTTCGTATATCTTCTCAAATGAACATTAAGCAAGGTTGCTAGAATAAAGAAATCACAGGAAAGACAAGAACAAAAATAACATGCAGTTCTCTAAAGAGCAGTAGTTTGTGGCAACCATTCAATCAGACATTTTCAATCAAACAAGTAAAGCTGCAGAAACCTATTTTCAAAACTTTTGCTGGCTTTGTCTAGCACATTTGTGTGAACTTGCTAAGAAGTTAATGTGAAAAGCAACATCTGACCTGCGTGTCCATTTAAGTAGGGTGTTCAAGCTAGAATGCTATATTCAAGTTCCAAAGACATCTATAGCCCTTCTGTCTAACACAGAAAATAGAAAAAAAATATATAGGAATGCCTCCAATGATTAAAGGTAAATGACTTCAAAACAGGCATATCACAAAGAGTTCAAGAGCACCTTTAAAGGCTTAGTTCATTAATGTAAACTCAAAGTTATTTTGCATGGGCTAACTTGCAGCACAAACTGCCTTAAACTTTAATAGTTTTTATTGAATTTTTTCAGCTGTTCATATGGATGAACACTACCTGAAAAAAGAAGTTAGCTTTGAAAAGTCATGAGGTAAAACGCCGTATGTGATAAAATGTGGAAAAACTAGAAGATTAAAGATCTATGGCAACTGAAAGTATCAGCGCAGTGAGTTCTACTTCATATAAAATTACACAACAGTTTGGCCCAAGCTCTTAATTGAAGTTCATTAAAAACTAGTATTGGGATATTTAGCTGTCTAACAAACTAGAAAAAGAGAAAATAAGCAATATGATCACTCATACATCTTTCAACATCAGCATAGAAACTTAATAAAACGCTCAGCTTTGGGTTCAAGAATGGAAATGAAACCTTCAGTTCACCTCAAGTACATTCAGTTTAAAGAAAAATAACTCACTTATTTCAATTCCATGTGAGGGTGCAGTCAAACAAAAGTAAACAAGTCACTAACATGAATATGAACTGAGATGAAAAACAGCAGGGAAAATATTAGAATTCTCTTGTATAAATAAGCAGCATTGTGGGTTTCCTTTAAATACACTGTGTAATTATAGTGCCTCTCAAAGAACTGTTTTGGAGAATTACTCAGGCTTCTGGGAAGGACGAGGAAAATCTCATTTGAGAAGAACTAAAAAGAAATGGATTGTTCATCTCTGAAAGCATATCAGCAAGAGAAGATGTATATAAACAAAAAAATAATGAATACTACAGAGAATACATATTGAGTGCTTTTGTTCTTTATATAATTGAATGGACAAGAAAGGGGACAGTAGATGAAAGAGGAAGACAACAAATTCTAGTCTGATAGAAGGAAATAATTTTTCCATACTGTATGTAAACAAACTATGAAATCCATTGCCACAGAATGTTGTTAAAAGGAAAGCAAAAAAGTTATAAAACTAGTGAGAATATTCAAACTTACACTGTTAGCAGATTTTGGAAGAGAAGTTACATTTCACACATTGCAGCTTATGGTACCCTCATTTACATATCAGATTTACCCAGGATAGGCAAATCATCTCAGTTCTCCACATCTTCTACCTCAATGTCTTCTGATTCTTATGGAGTCGGCTATTATCTCAGTAGGGCAGAAGACAACCAGGTTCCTCAAACTAATTGAGTATGGCTGTGTGTATGGAATGGACCTGAAGAGCTGAAATGTCACAGGTACTCAAACAGGAAAACCCATCCTAACAGCAAGGATACAGAATTAGCTGAACAGATGGTTGTGGGGAGGCTGTGCATTCTCCAGCCTTGAATGTTTTTAGACAAGTAGCTAAAAAGAATGGTTTGAGTGATGTTGGTCTAGTCAGCGTGCAAGGATAGAATTGTCCTTTCCTTTCTCTTTTTTCTCTTCAATTAGGCAATTGAAAATTAACATTTCTATAAGTATATTTCCATGCACTCATTCTAACTGGTTTTAAGACATTCAATGAAAAGAAGAAACATAAATCTCATTTAAATGTAATGATTAATAGTGGGATTCCCTTAATCGTTGAAGCCCCTTTTAATAAATCACTTTCAGGCACTTGGGTTCATTTGCTTAAAACAGTCTTGTACAAAGCTTTCACACAGCAATTGTCATAAGCAAATAATGTCACTACTCACCAATCTGTACCTTAACCAAAAGCAGCCATATTTAGTGAGATACTTGGAGGAAGTTCGGTTGTCATGTGAATAAAAACATTTCCCTTTAAACAACAAACATGTTCCCTATAAACACTGTATCTGCATTTGACACTTCTGTCCAAGTTTCTTTCACAATCTACTCATGAGGAAAAGGTTTATGAGGTTCATTTTTCAACATGAATATGGTTAGTGCACTGTTAAGGAAAACAACTGACTCTGATATTTAACAGAGGGTTATTTTTTTTCAGTCACTTGATTCATGAAAATGCATGTTCTGGATGCTACTATTAAAATACCCCAGGTCAAAGCCAAAGCTATTTCAGTTTTCATTCTAACCTAATCAAGAACAGCAATGTGCTCACAGCACAGCAAGAGAAACACAAACATGCATGCATGAAATTCTCATCTGCTTTATTTACCCACATCGAACTTCAATCATTATCTGCAAAGGACAAAACACACACAAAGCATCCATACCAAGTAAAACTTTGTTCAGCTTTTTAAATCTGAATTGACAGTGGATGGTGAATGATGCTACTGACATCTTATTTACAGCAGTAACTGGCTTTTTAAATTCCACAGCCATATGAATAGGGTATGCTGGCTCTTGCATCTTTTGTGTCTGAAAAGGGTAGCAAAAGAACTACAGATTGCTTGCTTTTCTGCAAACCAGCTACAGAGTATGCTATTATCTGTCATGTATTGTGTCGGTGTTTCTTTTTGGCTTTTATTTTATTTTATTTTATTTTTCAAAGAAATGTACAACTCACTTCAGGCTATTTACAACACACTGCTTAGGAATCCAGCAGCTTGTTTGCTACAGCATTAAAAAATTTAATCTCAAAAGACTTGCCAGTTTGACTCAGAACAGAAAACAAAAAATATAACTAGCTATCCAGTGCTGAATTGAGGACTAGATCTTATTTATCTACTTTGCAGCAGCATTGATCTGGAACATTTTTAAAGGTTTCCCTGAGTACAACTTAACAAGGCAAAAGGCTATCATGGGTGGAGAAATAATGCTATATGTAGGTTGCTCTGAAAGTAATGCCTCCTAAATATTTCCATGGAAACGACAAAAGATACAACGAGTATAAAGACGCTATTTGATAAATCAAATTCTCAGCTACAAAACACTGTTTTTCAACATAATGACCACTGTTAGCTACACATTTTGGCCAGCAGTGAACAACAGCCTGCATCCTGTACTTTTAAAAATCTGAGCCACAGAAGGTGCACCACTGTTGCTGTCACCACTGCTGGAATGCACCACCCACTATCTCACTGTGCACACATTCAGTGTTTGATCTCCATAAACATTCAGCTAGTGTTGATGGATGGCAATGGGTGCCATTTTTTCCACATGGGGCAATTCAGTGACACACCTTTGGTTCGTCCACACTAGACACCGTTTTGTCAGACTGCCCCTTTGCTGCCATCTGTCACATGGCAACAAAATGGAATGGAATATTGGTGGGAAGGTTCAGCCTTTACTGCCATATCATCAACATCCGCCTCTGATGGAGTGGGCTAACATAATAAAATGGAAGGTCTTACTTCCAGAGCCACCTTCCTACATTAAAGAAAGCTAGGAATTAATTGTATAACAAGGAATTTAATGTCAAAACAGTTAAAATACTGGCCAAAAGCTACAGAAAACGGTGACAGCACCTGGAGTGACTAAACTCCATTTGAACTATCTGAGTGAGTGTGAGGGCAGAAAAGTCTATGAAAACAGAATTCTCACTTTTCCCACCATGCTGTGACCCATGATTGTACTTAACAGATTTACAGATGTTGCTTGGAACAAAAAATCTTAGAATCTATCAAGGAAAAAGCAGTATTTGCCATGAGCAGTGTGCAGATTCTGATTCAAAAAGCCAGTACTGATCAGCTACTCTGTATTGACAACGACAATGTGCCCAAGCTCAAAATCCTTAAAGGAATTTAAAAAACCATATAAATTCTCTGTTGTAATACTTAGTTTCAAAAGAGGACTGATGAAGTTTTAAAGATAAGATTTAATAAATGTTTTCCGATTAAAAAAAAAAAGGATTGCTTAGAGATGTATATACTGGTTATACCATACTAAGGCTTCAAGGAAGGATGTAGTTGATACAGTACTACTTTTATTTGAAAACTTTTGCTGAGCTCTTTTGTATTCTCCTAAAAGAACTGTCTTCCTTGGAAGAGAAGGGATCATCCAATCACAGATTTATAGTGGGTTAATTAGTAATAAATTGCAACAATAAATGGTCAAGTTGTCATAAATGAGAGGATGATCTCTAGAGGTCCCTTCCAGTCCCTAAAATTCTGTGATTCTGTGTCCCATGAAAGTTCACAAAGAATGTGCACCAGAACATGTGCTGCCCAATATACTTAAAAGTCATGTGGAGCTATGAGTGAATACTGAGATGAAAAATGTTGTTAACAGTTAAACTATCGGAAAAAAATTGTCAGTGAATTTCTTGATTTCTTGATAGTGATTGAGTAAGTGATAATAAGAAATTCAGTTGATGAAATCAATTGTAAGACACATGGGGAAATACCCTTCCAAAAGTCAAATCAATCTTTCATATCTATAATGGAAAGTGATCTTGAAGCTACTACGGAAAATGGCAGCACAATACTCTCCTGGGGAAAAAGAAATCCAAATGTAATACTGATAACAACACATAAGAAAATCTACAATAAACTCACAAGGAACAAGAACAAGGCACTATTATAAGAAAAAAAAAAAACCTCTATACCTTGCTAGGTAGTGACAGAGGTTCAGAGACATGCTCTGATGTAACTGCTGGAAAGCTGCAGCTTTTCCCCCTCAGATGAGTTCTCCAGACTTCAATGCATAAAGCCAAAAAATGATTTCCCCAGGTTTATCTTCACGGCAGAATCACTCTGTTATCAGTTAGTGTTATGTATGTAAAGTGAAGATGAACATCTTGATCACTGGAAATACCCTGCTGGAAGATGGGCTGGGATGGCGGGCAGTTTCTTTGCTCTGAAAGAGACTCAGTTACTTTAGCTCTGGGAGGAAATACGGAAACCTGGATACTTTTTGCTTAAGGCAAAAAGAACCAAAGCTTTTCTGAGCAGAAGGTCTGGCTTCTCTTCTTGTGTATCTTAAATAAATTTATTAACTGATGCAACCATTCTTCAAAGAGCAAGTGAATTATGAATAATTTATGTGTAACTTCATGCAAGCCAGCTGCCAGAGAGCTTAGCAGATGTGGAAGATGAAGAGCTGAGAATTCAAATGCTGGCTAAACCAGCTTCACAGAAATGTTGTGTCCTGATACAGTAAACGTGTTCAAATCACTATCTCATAAAATGTACTGGTCAGACTTCTGTTTTATTAGCTCTCCAACAAAACTTCAGAAATTCTGCCTATTTCATACTGTGCCCACACTCCAGAACATTTAAATACTCCTGCATCTCCAGATCTGCCTTCTCTCTACTGATGTTTGTGTTCCCAAAACCAAAATGAAGCATCAATGCCTAGTGTTCTATTTGAGGTGGAAGGAAAGAAATTCTCTCTGTAGTTTTAATAGTTGACATTCTGCAACCGTGAAGATAGACAAAAGGATTTTCTTGATTTGTGAGTGCTAGTAAGATTTCCTGCTGAAGTGATTCTTATTTCCTGTCTCCTGTCTTTATTTCCTGTCTCTTAGCTCTCTAAGAACTATCAATAATATAGCTTCTGCTAAACATGACAAGCACTGTAAAAAAATCTAAGAGTGGTCTCTAAACTGACAGTGGTTTTTCAAACAGAAATCTCATGCATTAGTTAATATAGTGGATGTACTGTGAGATGAATTCAGACATCTCAAAAGTCAGCAATTGCTCTGCCTCCCAAATCCAGGTGACCATTTTGGATTTTGCTGATTGATGAAGATCGGGGAGCATCCTGAAGCCTGTAGTGTTCCTCCAAATCTCATTATTCTGTGTTGTGGAAAAAACTCCATGGGGAGCCTTAGCCCTCCTTGCAAACAGGCAGTCTGTGCTGTCACAGTGAAAGTAAGATAGCAGTGGTACTAAAGAACATAACAAGACATTTCAAAACAGAAATCCGCATCTGCAGGTTTACCCACAGATAAATCCTTGCAACAAAAAAAGATGTTTTTTGAACTGGCTGAAACATTCCAGATTAATACTTTTCAATCCACTAATTTGCCCCTCTCTCATTTAAAGGATTTGATACCTGCTCAGAGTGAAGATATTTTGCTCTCACATTCTGTATCAACAGCTGGTACCTGCCAGATACTCTTGGCAAGTCCAATGGGAGCTCATTAATTAGGTAAGCTACTCTTCTGACATGGAATTATGCAAAATGTACAACAGTTGATGAGGTATAACCTGCACTACTTCTGGTACAAAACCAATACACCCTCTTTAGCTGATCTTGGAAGCTTTTAGGCATTGCCAGGTACAAATTCAAAGGAATAAGGATCTTACACAGAACTGTACAGCAAATGTTAACTAGGCCTAAATATTCTTATTTTAGGATTTTGCCCTCAGTGGTTCCAGTTGTTGAATGCAATGAAGCTTGAGGCTGAAATATTCTCTTTTATGAAATGGTAAATGAGAGACAACATTCAGATCATCAGTATGACTGAGTAAAGAAACTATAAAGAAAAGCTGCAGGGGGGTGAGGAGGAGGGCACTAGGTAATATACCACGCTGAATGCTATATTTACATATATATATACAATTTAAGACTTCCCAAACCCATGCAATTCTCAAAGGCTAAGCAGTTGATCTTTCACCACTTTTCTGGAAATAAGGTAATATATAACATAATTGTATTTCCAAGGAAAAAGCAGCAAATGCTCCTAAGAGTTTGAAGCCCTACATTTGCATTTCCCATCACTTCTCGTAGTAATTGGTAACGAGACTGCAGGTCTACCCAGGAGTATAACATGAAGTGAAACTAATAGCAAAGGAATCTCCAGCTCTTCTGTTGCCTGCAGGTACCAAATGAAATAGGATTATAAATTTCTACATTCAAGTACAGCATTAGTCAAAATACTCAAGATTCTAAGTAGTGCCAAGGATGTAGTGGTAGCCAAGCTTAATATATGTGTAAAATAGGCAATTCAGAAACAGTTATTTCAGGCATTGATAAAGTTTAATCCTACCAAGGACTCCAAAACCAGACAGAAATTTTTAGTGGAATGTCCTGCTGGGCCATTTCCTAAAGAAGGGTGCAGTCTGAATATTCTGCTAAAATAAAGTTCTAAAGGAAATGTTCCTATGCCTCATAACAGAAATGTTTCCATCTGAAACTTTCAAACAAGAGGCTTTGTAGAAGGAAACACTGTGACCAACACTGATCATAGAACTCTGTGATCAAAACTCTATACACAGAACTCTGTAGTATTGCTGGCAAGCATCCAGGGAACACAGACAGACCCCCATTTCAGGCAGACCATATAGAACAATCAAGAAAGAAAATATTTGAGCCCACACTTCCTTGGCTCTTAAAGTTTTTCTCCAGAGAAAGAGGGAACTTTCTTCAAAGCAACTGAAATTCACTGAAGATAAGCCAAAGACAACAAGCCTATTATGCAGTCTGTATAAACACCATATTCTGCCTAGAAAGCAGAATCAGCAAGTTCTCAAAGAATACCTCCTAATGCCCATGAGGTTTAAATTCTTTGTTCCACTAAGTAAGGTGAAACCAGCTCCTCTTCTTTGCAATTCTGCACTGTTCTTTCTACAGTTCTCCAAGCTGCAGCATTTGCATGAGCCAGAAGGCCACAGAAGACAGTGGGCCTGGGCACAGCAGGAATCTCATACAGCTGAAGACAGCAAGTGGAGAACGAAAGTTTGAAATCAGATTAGTAGAGCCGGGAGGATATTCCTGTGTTACAGTGAGTGTCAGAAAGGTCATCCACCAATCACCGACTCTAATCACCTCTAACACAGGGGATACTGGAGAAGTGACATAAAAAGTTGACACACTGTCTTTAAGTAAGGGGATCTCATAGTGGAAAGATCTGACAAGGGAGAAAGCAATTGCTTTCATGCTACTGTGCTCTGCTACTGAAAGTTCAGCTTTTGAAACTGCATTAAATTTAAGGCTATTTCTCCAAGTTTTATCTTCTGTTTAAGACATAATGTCACAGATTTCAATCATATAAGCGCAAATGCATGCTAAATAATTGTCCCTTCTCCATACATGTAGCAATCTGCGTAGTTATTCTTTCTTGTCTTTTCCTTTGAGTAGAAATTGTTGCTTAATTGTTGCTTGTTTGCACACCTCTTAACAGAGGTACTATTACAAACTGCACACTTTCAGTTTCATTATTTAGTTCATATTTCTTAAGATGATCCATATGCAACACCAGCATGTTCAGCCCACAAGACAGATTTTATACTATATGTTAAGATAAAGCTTGGGCTACTAAGAACTTTTCCATTAACGCCTGGCCACAGTGTTCCTGTGCCACAAGTGATGTTGCAGTCAGAGGGATCACAGCTTCTCCAAAAGTCCTTGCACCTTCCTGTCTTAACACCAGGCCAGCTAACACTGACATTTAGCTAGTTCTTGACAAAGAAAGTTGGACTTATGAAAGCAGTGGCTGACTCAAATTGCTGATTCCTCCTGGGAATACAGACTTTCAGCTGTGGTGAAAATGTGTTGAAATAAAGTATTGATGATGGGGATACTGAAAAGGTCATTCTCACTGCTTGAGAACTGTCTGTGTGTCTGTATTACTGAAATTAATTCAATTCTTTCCCTTTGGGACTGATGCAGTCCACCAATGTGAGTTTAAACAGTAAGATGGGAAAGCTTACACTGAGCACTGAATATTTAAGCATTCAAAGACACAAAGTAGAAAGACTCCCAATTTTGCCCTAAGTAGTCCAGGGCAAAACAGACTGGTCTGTTCTCTTATTTAAGAGTAGCAGCTTTTAAAAGAGGAAGAGCTTTTCCTACTAAGAAATCCACGTATGGAAATAGCTGTGTACTAACCCGCTGTTCTCCCCAGCATCATCCATAAACAAATGAAACCTGCCCATCTACTGTTGCCCTTTAATCCCCTGCACCCCAAACCTTGCCCCATTCCCAAGTCCACTGAGCTTCCCAGTTTGTAAGGTTGTTCTTCAAATTGCAGTTTGTTCTTCAAATTGCAGCTCTCTAAGAAGAGTTAGTCTCTGCACAGGAGAAGCACCCCAGGATTGACCTGAGTGTGGGTAAGGATGTCAGGGTTGCAAAAATATCCTTAGTAGCAGGAAGTATCTTCATGCTATGCTATTTTGGTGTACAAGGAATGAAGCAGGAGAACCAGGGTCTGGATTGAGGCTCATTTCTGTCTCAGAATCTGACTTATAAACAGATCACCCTGGAGTGAGAGATCATAGTGCATGCTATCAGCCCACGGGAAATCACTAATAGAAGCATAGAAGCACATGTAGGGCCCATGAGACTGTTTTAAGCACTGTGCCTGACTACTATTATCTTAGCAAGTCATAGAAGTAGCCACTAATCTTTCACCTAGTTTTAGGAATATTCGTATTTTATTTCCTTTTGCCATTTGCTTACAATGCTTATTTTGACTACAATTTCTTTGGGTCAAGGTTTAACTGCCATTGATACAACATCCAGGACAACGTTTGTCTGCGACTGTTGGAGGTACCAGACACTGCTGTAATGCAAGTCATAACACCCCACCCTTCTTAGACACTGACCTTCACAGGATTCTCCACTTGGTGAAAACATCCCATTGTCATGGTAGCCATCCCTGCACTCACAGTGGTACCACCCTGGCAGATTGATGCAATTAGCACGGCTGTCACACTGCACAAAACCATCGGAGCATTCATCAATGTCTGGTTCAAAAGAAAAACAGAAAAGAAGAAAATTCACACAGAGGAAATTGCTGTATTCATCTGATGCAAGAGCAATTCTTTGGTGTTTCACAGAAGTATTCTGATTGTTGCCACTTAGACTTCTAGAGTTATTTGTTGCTGTGTTGTGAATCATTCCCACAGAAGGTCTTGGCTAATGGTGCTGGCTCCGCTGGCTGAAGTTCCTCTAATCCCAATTTAATGCTTATATATTAGCAACTAATTTCATCGCAGTATATGCTCAGTAATACATCATCTGCGTAAATTGTCCACAGTATGAAGAAAGGAATTAGATCCCATTTCAGATAAGAAGAACCACGTTGCTGGATGTGGTGCTCAGGGACGTGAATTAGCGGAGGGTTGTTAAGAGTGAAAGTAGTATGGTTAGGTTGTGGTGGGACTCAATGATCTTGAAGCAATGAACCTGAGCAATTCTGTGATTCTATGATTCTATGTGTACAGGCTGCAAAATATTAAATCTTTACTGCTGTCCTTGCTTATGTTCCCAGTAACACCACTGTTAAGTCAGCAGGACTTCCCACTGACTTACACCAGCACTGATGACTCTTGGCACTGCTCATTGCGGTCTTCTCTCTCACTGGGATTCCAAACCAAGCTTAGATCCTGAAGGTGAAACACAGCACATTCTTCCCCTCTCAATATCTCCTTTGGAATGCTCATTTCTTAAAGAAAAACTTATACCAATTAAACTTAACAGTAACAACCCACAGTGAAATGGATGTCTGGACATACTTGCTAGATCCAAAATCCTTCATCTGACATCCTTCAGACACCTGAGCTCACATATTTAGCAAAGAAGACGACTTTGACAGATGTTCATTTCCAATGTTTTCAGTTAAGCAGTAAGTCACATAAAGGAATAGGCCTTAGAATTAACAGGGAATTTCAGGAGTATTTGATCAAACAGGGATAAAAATGTGACCTTAATTATCAGATTTATCATATTATCACTGTGTTTTATGCAAAATCTACTTGAATAGCAAGTTGACTGAGATAGACTGCTGTGCCTATAACAAGCACAGCAGAAACAAAAAACACACACAAACTTCCTTCAGAAACAAAAAATTCCATGCATTTGAGTATTGAGGAAACCCTCAGTGCATACACCATGCTAGCCAAGTGAAGTTCCAACCAAGAATGTTTAAAATTGAGAAATAAAAAGACAATTTGACTTTAGACTCAAACTCTCAAAAGTACCTCAGCAGTTGACCTAGTGTCCTCTGGGATGAAGCTACAGAGGAGAGATGTAATATGACCACTGAGGTACAGGAAAATGTGTGCCAAAATAATGCCCACAGTCCCTCTTAACTCGCACCTATGTCATTTGTTACTTTCATAGTATAAAGTGCAAAATGGATGTGAAAAATTGTGAGCTTCAATAGGGGCCCAAATCTCTTGTTGAGAATACAACTGTGGGTGATATACTCTTCTATGAAATCTATCTAAAAGCAAAGGTGTTCTGTTTGGGTTTTTTTGTTTGTTTCTTCTTCTTTTTTTTTTTTTTTTAAGTCTTGTTTATCTATCCAAAACACTTTGTGCCACATCTGAAGGAAAGAAAGTTATTGAGTATGAGGCGAATGACTACATACACCATAAGGTATTGCTCAGACATCCACCTTAGCTGTTGAGTTACATTTTTCTTAAATATGCCAGAAAAGTAGGTAAGATGTGCCCTGAGTATTTTATTCACATGCTAAATAATCTCTGACACAATTTTATGTATTGAAAGGCTGGGACAGTCATCTCCTTGGAGTAATCTCACAGCCATAGTATGAGTGTACTTTTTTTAAAGTGTTTTTTTAAACCTCTGTAGTTCCTTGAGGAAATTCCATCAGGAATTTCTGTTGATGCATCAGCCTGATTTTCTATCACCTGTTTCTCTGACTAGATGCTCCTTGTGTATGTCACCAGTATTCATGGGAATGAAAACGATCAGCACCCCTACTGGAATATTGCACCAGGCACACATTTTTGCTGCTTTGTGTACCACAAAATAAGTCCTGAGTCACTATTGGTTTAAAACACGAGATTTTCAACTCCACTGTGAAGTGCAGGATAATCACATAAGTAGTCCTGCTGCAGGACTGAGCAATGTCAAATCCCTGCAACCTTCAGCTGCTCTGGGTGTCTCTCTCTAACTCAATATAAACTCTGGCCTTTTTCTTGTGAGCAACCAGGGCCAGTGGGACTTCAAGAGGGGTGGAGAGTTCAGAGGGAGATCAATGGAAATTATGTTGCTGTATGAGAAAAGGTTGGTTTGCAGTCTGTGCCTTATCCGCTAGTATTCACTCACACGCTCACAGATGGCTTAAGTAAAAGGGAAGGGAAGTCTACATTCTAGAAGATCACTTACCATGGGGGAATAAGCAGTCCTCAAGGAGCTTGACCAGATGGACAGACTGTAGGTTATCCTAAAGGCCTGGGATTGTCGGCTCAGCACAAGATAACTTGCTGGGGATGGTCAGAGCCACAAGCCCCAGAGAATCAACAAGGAACATGATTGCTTCTTAATACTACTCAATAACACGCATTAAAACACTGAACAGCAAGTGTCTTCCTCTGTGTCCACTCTGGAAAGTGGCATTTATTGGTAGAGAGGTGGAGGATAGGGTGTTATTCAGGTTAAAGTAACAGATATGAATTAAAGAAGGCCTGTGTTCCACTCTTCAGAACAATTTGTTTCTGAATCTCTACATTTTATAATTGTGAGCACAGTATAGGAGGCACAGACTGAACACATTCTGCTGATCTCACTTGCTGATTATTCAGAAAAACAAGTCTTGAATGTCATGCCAGTATTGGAAAACTGACAAGAAAGGTAGCTTTTCTGTTTTTATTTGTGAATTAGCTGACAAACTCATATCACAAGAAATATAACTTGAGATGAAATGCTTTTACAGATGCCAATAAACAAAGAAATACACTCTTCTAGTTTTGTTAGGGTTGCATGCAAAGGGGAGTGGAGTTATGCAGTACTGCCTACCATAAATAGCATCAATGGAAGCACATCATCAGCCTTTAAAAAACAACAGATTGTTCTCAGTTTGTTTGCCTAAACCATTCAGTTGAAACTACTGCTGCACCAGTAGTGAATTATTCACTATTCCTTACATGATATCACAGCAAGCATAGTCAATTAAAAAAAAAAAAAAAATCACTACTAAAGTCTTAGGAAAATATGGCACGTGTTGTGGGTTTCGGAACATAGATGTTCCTTATGCACTAAATTTTGTGCTAAATATCCCAACTTATATTCCTCATTAATTCTAACAGAGACCTTTCTCTGTAATGGGACAAAACTCAGCTAAAATCACAACTGTGTTAAACAAGAAATCGCAGCAGAAACGTATTTTGCAGAGCCAAAGCACTGATTTCATGGAAAATTTTCCTGACATTTTGATAAAAGGATTTCTATTTTCAAATGGGCATAGCATAGCTCAGGAAGTGCTGTAGAAGTATCTACAACTGAAATGATCTTATTAGTATGGAAAAAGCAGCCAGAAATGATTTTTTTTCTGTCCTCTGATGAAACATTCTCCGATGAATCATCTTACAGCTGCTCAGTCAGAGGTGTGAGCTGACAACAGAACAAAAACTGATTGAAGTTTTGCTTGGCCAGTGGCTATGGTATATCAGTGGGCTATATGGAACACTAACTGCACTAATGAAGTTCTGTTTGATGCTGTACTAGAAAGGCATAAAAACGAAACACTCCCCTATTGAAGGAAGTTACTGAAAGGGCTTTGTATTTTCACTTCTGAAAAAATCAAGATTTATAAGTGTAAGGAGAGGAGGCATGTGCTTTTCTTTCATTAGCAGGTGGTGACATTTGTAAGCAGGCAGTCAAAACTCTTAATTCTGAGTTTGCAAGTTCCCCTCTTCCCTGGAACCACAGGGAAAAACAATGGAAAAAAAAGGAAAAAAAACAAAAAAGGAAAGCTATCTCCATCCAGGAGGTAAAAGAGAGTCTCATTTGTCCTACGTTCCAGAGCAAATGGTCTAATCCCAGCCCTGAATTTGCAGAATAACTCCCACTGACTATCACAGAGGCAGTATTTTCTCTATTTTTCTCTTTTTCCTTTTCAAAGAAGCAGTGCAAATGCACATGATGTATCTGCCACCCACTTATGTGGGGAACCAGGTTTGGAACAGAAAACAGCACCAAGATGGTTTGTGAATGGAAACTTCATGGCAGGTAGGAGGGCAGTGGTACAGCTGCACCCTCTGCTCTGGCTGTGCTCCTGCTCCAGGGCACTGCAGGGTAGATTTGTGGTTCCAGCTATTGAAACACTGTCTTCAGAGCACAGATGTGTGATACTGACATGCCCACAGAACACAGGAGCATGAGGACCCTCTGTAGCTGATGTAACTCACGAATGCTGTCGCAGCAATACCGCACACACCACACTGCCACCAAAGAAGGTAACTTGTTATTGCACACTTACATTGCACAGGATTTGGTTTTCGAAGATTCTGTTTTTCTCCTGTGCATTTTTCTTAAGCTTAAATCAGTCAGCCTGGTTATTTCCATATTTTTCTACCTATTTTTCAAAAGCTCTCTGCAAACTGAAGCCTCACTTTAGTAAAACAGATACACTGATACATTTTGAAAGTAACTAAGTGCTATATACACCTAGTTCCCCCAGACATGAAAGAACACTCTTTCAAATCACATTCTTTATACTTCATAATCACTCGTTTCCTGAACTGTAGCATCAGTTTCAGCTATTACACCCTTGCTCTTGGGGAAACTGAGAAAACCCTGCTCCCTGAAGAGCAAAATAAGATCATTAGCAAATTATTCACTGATACAGTAAGAAAAAAGGAAAGCTAGCAGTCTGATGAATATTATTAGAGAATTTCTGTATAATAAGAGCTTTTGAAGATGGAAAGTGGTATAAAATTGCCAATTTGAAGGCTAGCAATACTCTTTCATCCAGCAATTGGACCAAGCTCTATAATGTGGTCAAGCTGCACTCAACAAAGATCTATGGTGTGATGGGAGATGGGGTATGGCCATACCATTTTAGATTACTCACTTCGAGACTGAAGTATTAATCACCAAATCCTCCTCTCAGAAAAGGCTACGTGCCACCATCAAGCACAAAGTTACAGAGACACAGATCAGTTTAAACCAAAAATCCTTTCTTTCACAAACTGCTTTATCCAGGTCAATACAAACAAAAGCCCCAGCAGCCTTCTGCCATAAAGAAGGAAACACCACATATTCAGAACTGTGAATATTTAGAATTTTGTTATTTCTACCTATCTTGGAAGTTTTTCTGAGGCAGTACACACATGGCAGCAAGCTAAGACTGCCAATTAATAGATCTCAGTTGCAGTAATCTCTCCCCATGCTAACTGGGTTATTTTCACCGGATATATTTATAAGGATTAATGATCAGCCAGCAACTTCTGTAACACTCAGTCACTACTGTCTCAGGCTAAACTTGAGATCTCATTTCAAAGGCAACAGCTTTTCCAACCTAATAACTTCCAGAGCCACCTGCATCCCAGTTCCACAAATAAAATGCATATTCACTGAAAGAAAAATCCCTTCAGAAACATGTTACCAAAGAATTTGCTTAGGGTACTAATAAGATGTTGAAAAAGATAAGTCTTCAACGTTTTTTCCTGGGTACATGTGGAACAGTCAGACTCTGATATGACTTCATATTTGTCAATGCATTTTCAAGGTTGTTATGTCTGACTCCAGTACAAAAGAAAAGAACATGCACCAGCTATTCAAACTCATGTTCAGATAACAGAATGCCCAGTAGGATTAAGATGTCTGGGTTATCTGATTTTAGTAAATATTAATGCAAGGGGGAAAAGTCCTTACTGAGTAGGGCAAAATAAAAGTTCATTGTGTTGCATAATGCATCTGCTGTCAAAACTCAGTAGCTTTGAGAAGGATTCATTATCTCTACAGTAAGTTCTAGAGCTCCATATTTAAAAAGAGATAAGCATTTGTGTTGGTTTTCGTGTTATAGCAGACTTCTAATGTGAAGATATTTGGGAAGGTTCTGCTGTTCAATCAGACCTCTGAGCTGATATCTTCTGGAGAAAACAGGTCCCAGTGGAAAACTGTAAGAACTTAAAACTAGTTCAATATACTAAAGCTATCTGGTTAAAATATCAGCCTTGGGGATTTCCATCCCACTACAATCCCATATACTGCATTCATATACATATTATATGGAAGAATTTTTTTCAACAAAAGCGAGAATACAGAAGCTTATGCTGCTGTAATAGTTCAGAAAGATATCAGTTGCACCATAATCCAAAGTTATTTATAATACCTTTAAAGTATGTTTTGTAGAGTCTGATCATCATCTTTCTTCTAACACTGCTGCTAATTCCCAAAGGAGTTCCTTCTTCCTTCATTAATGGATGTTCTAGAGCCTGCTTTTGCTTACAATCACACTTAGATTTTTTCAGCTTCCAGTAATTCTTTAAATATATACTATTATATCATGAGTATTAGGACATGCTTTGCATTGTATGAACCCTCACATCAAAGTTCCCATTAACCTATGAAAAGCTCTTTAGTTCAGCTGTCTAAGCATACCAACATTTTAATCAGCTACAGGTTTAAAGCATAAGGGGCCAGACTACAGCTGGCTTACAGAGCATAGCACAGGGTCACCCACAATTTTATCTCAGAATAGCATAATTCCATGAGTTAAAGGACTTGATCTAGCATTAGAAACATCCATTTTCTGAGAAAAAGCCTTCAGGAAACAGTGAAGATCATGGACTTTCCTCTTCCTGCTCCGCTGGGTAGTGAATTAGGGTGGTGCAGGGAAAAAGGTATTTTGAATGCCTATGGAGTTGCCACTCATGTCTATGTCTCTACACTGTTCTAACTCCTGCAAAAATTCTGATTCACTTGAACATCATACTCTGCCACAAAGGGCAGGAAACTAGAGTTGGAGTTAGAATTATCACACTAAAAACTGCTCCCACAGATTGAGTCAATGCTGCAGATATGTTCTTCACTACATATTTCTAACTGTTATGATACATGAAAAAATAACTATAGTCAATACAGGGTTTTTTTAAATGTTTGTTTGTTTGTTTTTTTAATTCTCGCAAGAGCATGATTGCATTTTTTAAAGTACCCTGTCCGTGGAAAACTAATTTAGTTCCATTAATGAAAAGGAAGCAAAATGTGATTGAGTATGTAATACGGAATTATAGTTCATTAATTCTTCAAGTATGTAATTTTCCAGACTCCTGATCCCCCATTGATTTCTGTACACCCCCATATGTCCTGCTAAATGCCAGCAAAAAGAAATTCAATTGTGTTGTTATTTCATGTGTGGCAGTGGTGGTGCTCCAAAATTAGATAGAAACATTATGAAAGGGAATTTTCCACTGACTGCTTCACCATGCAGCCCTGTTAACAATTCTTTGTTGTCAAAAATTGATCAATCACAGGTCCCACAGATAACTGAGACTATGACAGTTACCCATTAAACATCCAATATCATAAAAAGATGTGACATTTGTAGCAATTTAAGATGATAATTCAGAACACCTAATTAGCCATGATGAACTAGGCGCATGCATGAATAGTTAAAAAAGAGGAGTGTATTTTTCCATGAGATTCTGTGAAACCAGTTGTGCAATCCCCATTAGAAAGTTAGGTTGACTAAGAGGTACTGGGTTTCTATTCTTAGACATCTACAGTGGTGTGGGCTTGCTTTACTCTGTCTATAATTCTCAGAACAGTACCTTAACTTAAATACACACTCCTATTTCCCTGTTTGCCTTTTCTTGAAAAAGTAACTATTTTGTTCAGTATAGAAAAAGCACTTCTGTACCCTGACATACGATGACAAAGCTACTTTAGATGAGTATCAATGTTTGGAGGTGCTGCAAATCTGTTTGCAAATGTTAGGAACTGGACTAACATACTCAAGCTACTCCCTAAACATGTTGGTTCCCAGATACCAAAGGGCTAGATTAATTTGTCCTAGGACAGAACGTTTACTTCAGCTAGATGTTCTCTCTTTCCTAAAGGTGGGAATGAAGGCTTTGCAGGCACTGTGAAGATCTTGAGTTTTCTCAGTCATAACCATGAGCTGTAAGAACACATTCTGCGTGTTTGAGCCAAGGATTCAACCAGCATGTTCTCAGCTTTGTTTGGGTTCGGCTCCACAAAAAGTTGCTTCAGTTCAGCTCTAGTATGAATTACAGTAATTTTCTAATGATTTGGTTCAGTTCAACTCAAAAATTTGGCTAGGTTCTGACCTAACTCCCTGATCTGAACTTGGTCTTCTGCTTGGTCTTCTGCCCTTTAAAAGGGTTCATGATTTTAAAACATTATTGCTTTCATCTCCTTGCCAGTGACTTGTTTACATGATTCACAGTTCACTTACTTACAGCCACTAACTTACATTGCTGCTGATGCAGCATCAAATCAAATAGAAACTGTATACAACTTCTGAACTACAGCAGGGGAAAAGAAAAAAAAAAGCAAAAGGAAAAAAAAAAAAAGCCTTTT
>VXAB01009976.1:1188716-1283282 GCA_013399175.1 Odontophorus gujanensis
GAAAAAAAAAAAAAGCCTTTTCTTTGCTTGGACTGCACACAGATAATTGGTATATGTCTGTAGATATTGCACACTCCCTCCGTTGACAGCAGGAGGAAGAACTCCAGAAAGGTATGGTGCAATGACTGGCCGTCTAATAGATTTTAATTCCACTAATAGTTGAATGTCTCGTAATTCATAAAAGAGAGACCCTACAGTGAATTATGAAGGCTATCTCCATTTCCCTTGTATAACAGAAGGACATTCTATTAAACGCTGCCCAGCTGAACTATTCACATTCTATTTTTAGATCATTGTATTTTAAGAACCTAATTGAAATTTTAGGTTTCATATTTTGTAAAGGAGGCTCTTTTCTGCAGAAGTAATAGCTAAGTAGTGGATACATTCTGATGTTTTTAATAAAGAACAAAACTTCCTGCCTCCTCAAATCTTTTTTTCTAGCACTCCCCTTTCCAAATCTCTCAAGCTGTTACAAATAGGATTGTACTGTTTCAAGAGGCTAAAGAAAATACCAATATAAGCACTCATATTTGGCTCTAGAAGAGAAAAAAAGAAATGTCTTTTGTTATTTAAAAATGACAAGGACTCTGAGGCATGAACAAAATTATATACACCCAAGAAAGTGTGCCAGGAAAGGAAGATGAAGGAAGAGAAAGATATAGGAGGAAAAAAACAGCAAAGCATCTTAGACTACAGAATAGAAAGAGTGAGGTAAGTAGGATTCATGCTTAAATCCAGAATGCTCACTGAACTCAATATGGGCATTTTCCTTTAATTTCTGTCACAGAGGTATTCCATGAATAAATACAAGCAAAAATGTGAAACAAAGCAAAACTTTCCAACCTTCTAAACTCACCAGCCCATGTCTCACTGTTCACTTTTGAGCTGATTTTTCATATCCAAGAAAAAAATCTGGTGATAACCAGGACTACGGTGACTTCCCTTCCAGACAAAATACATTTCATTTGCAGAACCTAAGCTTTCCTGCTACCTTGCTGCAGATCTCACTTGTTTCTGTTCATAGACAACATTTTAAACTTTTTTCTGCAATTAATGAGCTAGCAATTTTAGAATATGTCCTTTTTGAAAGCCAAAGGAAAAGCATATTCTCAGCTTCTATGAATTGGCTGCACTCCCTCTTTGTAAAAATACAATGAAAAAAAACACCCTGTCTTCTCTCAAATGCTGACATCTTTGAGTAGAGGAACAGAAATGAGATGACCTATGTCTTACCCAGACATCTGCCACTGCCTTTTTATGCCAGCTTTGTCACCTATATTCAATTTTTCCCATGTGTCTTGACTTCCAAAACCTGTAACAATGGGGAGAAAGTGCTCTCTGCTTTTTCTTGTACATAAGTAACTCTAGGTGAAGAGTTTTAAGTCACAGGGCCAATTCCGTCAGCCAACCTGTTTACAAATATAAAGGATTGGTATTTATTAGTACATAGTTACCTGAAATTGGATGGAATTATTGATTATAATAACAATTCAGCTGACATTCATTAATCATTTGATAGATTTTTATGAAGTATGCAGTATGATTTTTCTTCCTAGTGATGGTACTTTCTGAATCTAAAGTTGCTCTTAGTCTGTAAATGTTACATGCTCAAGATTCATTAGCTCTTTCAATCCTTCAAATCCATTTTTTTTTCTTTCTCCCCGAGGAAAATAAATGCATGTGGATTTTCTTAGAGAAGAGACTTGGCAGAAACTCTGTGCAAGTGTTTCTTGTACTATCTGAAAAAGATCTTTTGAATTCTTTTGGGTCAGGGGAGGAAAAGGAAACATCAGCCAGTTTACACTCTTTATATGAATTTATATGTATAAGAGAAATCTCAGACAAGTCAAGGGGACAGAGAGGTGATCACAGCCCAGACAACCTGCATTTGTAACCTATTACCTACGAGATTATTGCTCAGACTTTACATTGTGTTTACTGTTTACTGAATTCCCAACAAATTTGGGATGCTCTGCTCACAGAATGAAATTTGTCTGCAAGCTTTCATCTTGTGTCTGGATTACTTTAGACCCCTTCCTTCAACCTTCACCTCTTCGTCTGTTTTAGAGGGAGAGAGGGGACCTGCCCTTTGCCTCCTACGTGCCCTGAGAGCAAATACGATGCTGCATCAAGCATTCCACATGCTACACTCTGCCCTGCCTCCACAGGACTTCTGTGTTGGAGAAGATGCCAGCTAAAAGAGAGGTACAGTCAGGAGATAGTTTAAGCCTTTGCCTCTACTTAGTTACTGCCAGTGTATGTTCTTGTCATTCTGCTTATGCTCATAAGAAAAACTCAACTGAAAAAAAAAAGAGAGACTGTAGTATTTTCCTCTTTAGTGCTCAGTGTTCCTCAAGACGTAATATATCTGATGTTTTGCAGTGACCTTAAGTTAGGTAATCTCAACAAATTTTTCATGAACACATCTAAATGGATAAGACAAATGCATCACACTTGAGATCCTTATGGGTGTACAGTCTTTTTCAGAAATCATCCCTATCATGACTTTTATTAAACCATAGTATATTCATTACTCCTTAGAGGTAAAAGTATTAATAATAACTTGTTCTGTTTTCATGTATTTTGGACTGGGCAGCTATTCACTTAGAATCCTAATTAGTTGTGGAGGAGACAGATGATTTATGTATAAAGCTATGAACATATTGCATATCATAGTCCCTCCAGCTAGACTCTAATGGGATTCCTGCACATCCAAGGCCTGACTTCAAGAATATATTAAAACATCCCAAATTCAACAACAAGTTTCATGGTTCTAGTTTCTCTCAGTCTTGGTCAAACAGACTTGATCATCAGTGGCAAAAATGGATCAGCCCAAACGGACATTTTAGAATGACTTATTACAAACTGTTATTGTTACTTCACAGAAATAAGTAAGCAAAAGTGGATCATGTGCAAAGATGAAAGACCAGGCATGCTCATCAAAAGCACACAGCACTTGTATGTGTCAAAAGAACTGTATCAATTTGTGTCAGCTCAGTACAAGGTCCTGTTTTGGTGAGATGAAAGCATGTGGAAGAACAGTAGGAAAACAGCTATTTTCATCAGGTTTACCCAGAAACTGAAACAGATGAGCAGTATAAATAAATAGCTTATTTATTTATACTCAACTTTATTTAACTCAGATTTTAATTCTGTGATTCTATGATTCTATTAAATAAACAATTTCAGCAGCAAAACTCTATGGGACTTTCAGTTATATATCTTCAGCCAGTCAACTATCAAGGTCATAATTTGCCTTATTTCTCTGTTTTACCTGATGTATCATATGAACTACGTTACTGCCCAGAATAGGTGCTGTGAAGATGATAACTTCCAACCTCATCAGTTTATGAAAAGCATTATCACAGGAGTGTAGGAAAAAAATAGAAACCAAAAGTTATTTTGCACTCTCTGCTCCAGAGAAGCCAAATAAGACATTTCAGAGGCTTTCTAGGATCTTTAGATTTGAAAGAATACACGAGGCCCATCTGCTTGGAACAGTCAGTCTGTGTTCCTGAGGGTACTTCTTATTAATCACAAGTCAGAGGTAGATCAATATATTATACTCTAATCAAACAATGAAAAGATTGTCAAGTAAGCAATGTGTAAGTTTATGTTCATAGAATTACTGTTATAAGAAACTGCTTATGTGAAACTGAGGCAAGAGAAAAGAAAAAGGGAAGTGAATGAAAGGCGTTGAAAATTATGTTGTTTTGTTGTTGTTGTTGTTGTTGGGTTTTTTTGTTTGTTTGTTTGTTTTAAGTAGATTTAGCTGTTTGCTTGAAGAAAACATAGAAATTAATGATTCCCATAATCTGGGTCATCATGTTACTATCTGCTTTTCCTGTAGGAAGTGGGCATTTAAAATGGAATAATATAGAGTAAGGTTTAGCATCACTGAACAGACTTGTAATTTGCATTATCTTGATAAACCAAAGATGGTTCAGAGATCATTATTCTTGTCTCTGCAAAAAGTAATTCACATGCAAAAACCATCTTTGAGAAGGCCAAACTTGCACAGCAGACCACTCATTACCCAGCCTGTGGGAGATGGGTAATGGCTTTAAATAGCAAAGATGCAAGTTATAAAGCAAGATGTTTTGTCATCCTCAGCAAAATCATTTCATTATTTTTAGCATCTGCATCCTGTCTATTTCTGCTGAAATGAAAACTACAGAAAATATTAATTAAATGCAGGTGCATGCAGTAATTCAGAAGGGTTCTTAATTCAAACAGACAGATCCTGAGAATAGAACATACAGTTAGATATTTGCTGTTACAAGTTTAAGTTAAACCATTTAAATGGGATACTGAGAACTTAATGTCTACAGCTACATTTCAGCTATGGCCAAGAAGACCACAGCTCTAGCCTGCTTTGGCAGGAAGGTTGGACTAGATGACCTTTAGAGGTCCCTTCCAACCCCTACAATTCTGTGATTCCATAGATCAGGATGCCAGAGCAAGTGTAGAGTATTGCACCTAGGGAGGAAAAACTGCATGCACCGATACAGGTTGGGGAATAATCTGCTGGAGAGGAGCTTTGAGGAGAGGGACCTGGGTGTCCTGGTGGATGGCAGGTTGGACATGAGCCAGCAGTGTGTCCTGGTGGCCACGAAGGCCAGTAGGATCCTGGGGTGCATTAAAAAGAGTGTGGACAACAGATCAAGGGAGGTGATCCTCCCCCACTACTCTGCCCTGGTGAGGCCTCACCTGGAGTATTGTGTTCAGTTCTGGTCTCCCCATACAAAAAAAACAGAGATCTCCTCAAAAGAGCCCACTGAAGGGCTACAAAGATGATATAGGGTGAAGAATACCTCCCTTATGAAGAAAGGCTGAAAGACCTGGGTCAGTTCAGCCTTGAAAAAAGAAGACTCAGAGAGGATCTGATCCATGTCTATAAATATCTAAGGAGCAGGAGGCAAAGGGACGAGGCTGGACTCTTCTCTGCAGTGTGTGGTGATAGGACAAGGGGAAATGGCCACAAACTGATGCATAGGAAGTTCCACACAAATGTGTGTGGGAACTTCTTCACACTAAGGGTGACAGAGCACTGGCACAGGCTGCAGAGAGGTGGTGGAGTTTCCTTCTCTGGAGATGTTCAAGACCCACCTGGACGCCTACCTGTGCAACCTGGGCTAGGGAGCTGCTTTGGCAGGGGGGTTGGACTCAATGATCTCTAGAGGTCCCTTCCAACCCCTACAATTCTGTGATTCTGTGAAACTTATTAAGAAAATGAGGACAACTCAAAATAACTCAAGTAGCAGTGGCTGCCAAGTGCTAGGGTGTGCATACTGCGAAGCCCAGCAATGAGGGGAACAGAGCATATCCAGCATCCCTCCTCACTCACCTCATCCTAGCCAGGTTCCTGGGCTGCATGGGGACATGGCACCACCACCTCAAACAGCTGCAGTGCCAACAGCAACATGCAGCCCAGAAGACAAGCTGGATCTCACCTACCTGAATTCACAATTTGTCTTCTGTAGATTTTGTCCTGGATGATTTTTATTATTTGGAGGGCTTGCTTCAAGGATCAACTTAGAGTAGTTTATAAACTTTGAAAATGACTTAAGTTGAGATTTCAGACTTGAGTGATTCCAAGAGGCCTGACTTTTGGAGTCCTGGCAAACAAACAGCTTTCCCTGGCTAGACTGTGAACTCTTTATAGGCACTCTTTGTTACCTGAGCTTTGTGCAGAACCTTGCACACATGCCTTCTAGTATTCTCATTGTAAATCCCAATCCTACTATCAGTAATTTAAATTTTCATTTTAAAACTTTAACTAAGCAAAAGGCAGGTTCCTGAGCTATGAATGTATTTTACTACAGTACTTTCAGAGCTTACAGGCATTTTTTATTAGATTGGGGCCAAGAATCTTTAAGAGTTCTGCCAAAAGTAATCCCAGTTCTTTCAGAATCAGTTCTATGGGCTTCAAATGCCATTTGTGTCACAGGTTAAGCTTCAAAGCCTACCTGGCCACAAGCTGATTGAAGCTGTTTTAGCTGAACACCAAGGATCAAGGGCTTAAATGGAAACAATTCTCATATGATGTTGAAAGTACTATATTTCATCGTGTTTTTGCAAAATCAACAAAGTTAGCAAGCTTCCTGGTTACTCTGTCTATTTCTTGTATTTCAATCCCAGCAAAACTATTTCCCCATCCACAAGAATATCAGAATTAAAATTTTTCACAAGCTTCCTTTGGAATTTGGCTATTTCTTATAGAAGATCTGATGAAAGAGAGTGAGCCTCATGTATCTTATGCTGACCATTCATAAATTCAGTTACGCATTTAATTATCCATCAGTATTAATATAGGGCTGAGCAAATGTACAGACTAAGTCAATTTTTTTCTCCACAGGTCCTTTTAAACATAACATCTTTGTGTGCCAATTTATTTTCAGCAGTTTGCCATGGCGTGCTTAATAACAGGTGGGTATGATTCCTTTGATATCCAAACAAAGTTTCTTATCAGGAAATGTAAGCCACAGCCAAATGTCCATAAAGAAGCCATACACTTCCAACCAACTTGTTACAAAAACTGCATCAAAACACTACTAGTACTAAAACTCTGCTATTTGATCTCACATATAATTAAAAATGGACCAAGGGAATACTCAAAGTACAAAATGAATGTAGGAACTCAAAAGAAAAGCTGACAAACAGCAAAAATGCAGTAATCTTGTATATATGCACATATAGCCAAACAAATTCACTGTTCATCAAATTAAAGGGAAGTTACAGTACCACCAAGGCAATCTAACAAGGTTGCCTTATTCTGGATTCTGAAATAAAGCAATGTTCAAACATAATTTAAACAGCATTTAAAAATGCCTACTGAAGAATTCATAATTTTGCAATTAAACAGGGGGCCCCTGTCAGGTATTTTGAAGAAATGTAATGGGTAGAAATGCTTTTAGACTTCCTGGGTAGACTCAGCTTTCCACACAGCAGAAGACTGTGCTTTACTAGTTTAACTACTGCTATGCCTTGTAAGACTAGAAAATCTTATAACAAGTATACAAGCCAACAAATGCATCCCCAGCATTAATGATGCTTCAAGGTACTTCCTAAGGGAAAAGTAACAAGACTTCTCCTAAGTCTCATTTTGATGTTCTATTATCAGCTTAAGCAACAAGTAGTGTTGGAGGTTGATGTATCTGCACATGATTCTTCCATCTTTCTTATTCCACTGATCCATTTTCAACAAGGCACAGGACACAATCTAAAAGGTTTGCAGGGAAAATTCTAAAACACTGCAACAGCTCTGTTAGCTGCAAGGCATATCACAGTGAGTACCTCTTCTCAAGAAAATAATGTCTGACTGAAAGTACTAAGTGACGCTCGTTCCCATGTTATGGAGGGCACAGTGGTTGTTGCTGACACCCCAGAAGCACCATTTGGAAGTAGAAAACTTTATGAAATGCAATGCCCATTACAGCACTTAGTTACACAAGGCTTTGCTTCATTGCACAAGCGGCACTGTGTTTGGGAATTTGACAGACCCTTTTAATGGTAGCAGGCTACCATTAAAGAATTACAGCNTAGAAGATCTGATGAAAGAGAGTGAGCCTCATGTATCTTATGCTGACCATTCATAAATTCAGTTACGCATTTAATTATCCATCAGTATTAATATAGGGCTGAGCAAATGTACAGACTAAGTCAATTTTTTTCTCCACAGGTCCTTTTAAACATAACATCTTTGTGTGCCAATTTATTTTCAGCAGTTTGCCATGGCGTGCTTAATAACAGGTGGGTATGATTCCTTTGATATCCAAACAAAGTTTCTTATCAGGAAATGTAAGCCACAGCCAAATGTCCATAAAGAAGCCATACACTTCCAACCAACTTGTTACAAAAACTGCATCAAAACACTACTAGTACTAAAACTCTGCTATTTGATCTCACATATAATTAAAAATGGACCAAGGGAATACTCAAAGTACAAAATGAATGTAGGAACTCAAAAGAAAAGCTGACAAACAGCAAAAATGCAGTAATCTTGTATATATGCACATATAGCCAAACAAATTCACTGTTCATCAAATTAAAGGGAAGTTACAGTACCACCAAGGCAATCTAACAAGGTTGCCTTATTCTGGATTCTGAAATAAAGCAATGTTCAAACATAATTTAAACAGCATTTAAAAATGCCTACTGAAGAATTCATAATTTTGCAATTAAACAGGGGGCCCCTGTCAGGTATTTTGAAGAAATGTAATGGGTAGAAATGCTTTTAGACTTCCTGGGTAGACTCAGCTTTCCACACAGCAGAAGACTGTGCTTTACTAGTTTAACTACTGCTATGCCTTGTAAGACTAGAAAATCTTATAACAAGTATACAAGCCAACAAATGCATCCCCAGCATTAATGATGCTTCAAGGTACTTCCTAAGGGAAAAGTAACAAGACTTCTCCTAAGTCTCATTTTGATGTTCTATTATCAGCTTAAGCAACAAGTAGTGTTGGAGGTTGATGTATCTGCACATGATTCTTCCATCTTTCTTATTCCACTGATCCATTTTCAACAAGGCACAGGACACAATCTAAAAGGTTTGCAGGGAAAATTCTAAAACACTGCAACAGCTCTGTTAGCTGCAAGGCATATCACAGTGAGTACCTCTTCTCAAGAAAATAATGTCTGACTGAAAGTACTAAGTGACGCTCGTTCCCATGTTATGGAGGGCACAGTGGTTGTTGCTGACACCCCAGAAGCACCATTTGGAAGTAGAAAACTTTATGAAATGCAATGCCCATTACAGCACTTAGTTACACAAGGCTTTGCTTCATTGCACAAGCGGCACTGTGTTTGGGAATTTGACAGACCCTTTTAATGGTAGCAGGCTACCATTAAAGAATTACAGCTATGCCTGTGAACATGTGCAAACTTCTGGTACTACTCTACTCAAATCAGAAAAGCTGCTTGGTAACCAGGGTGAATAGGTGTGCCCTAAAATCACATTTCAGTGTCAGGATAATTTCATCAGAAGCAGGCAATTTGCTTCCTAGTCACTATGCCCAGTCCCTGCCTCTGCTTTTCTGCCCCTGCTGGGAGGCTCAGGAAAGCTGTCAGTCTGTAGGCCCAACTCAACTTCCAGGTTGTATCTTTTAGCTTCGATGTCAACACCCTCAGCCAGTTCACAAGCTGCTCACTGGAACAAGTGCCAAAGGGTCTGATCCCCTACTACAAGCTATTCCCAAATGCAGCTTTGATAGATGAACAGTGGAATAGAGTATATCCCCAACCAACAAGAGCATGGGGGAGCAGGTCAGTTCTTTTGCCAAACAGCCTTGTTAAATATTTCAGGGAATGCTCTGGATACCAGCAATCCCAGCCATTTCAGCTCAGGTTTCATCCTGTTCTTGGTCAATGGCCTGTCCTATGACACTCAAGTCTAGCTCCATAGGCAAGAAACAGGAAGGGACAGCATCATCCTTTTCAGACTTTGAGAAGAACACATTAGCAAATCTGGGGCTTGGAAAAGATGTGGAAAGGAATTAGGCACTCAACCAAATTGAATATGAGCCAGTTATGTGCCCTTGTGGAAGAGAAGACCAACAGCAGTAGGAAAAGTATTACCTCTCCTCTTTTTCATGCTTTTGAGACTATACCTTGAGAACTGGCTGATTGAACACTGGAAGTGGTTTTCCAGAGAGGTTCTGAAAACTCTAACCCTGAAGTTACTCAAAATCCAATCAAACAAATCTGGGAGAAACCCATTCAATTTGACCCTACTTCGAGCAAATGGATTGGACATGATCATCCTCAGATGTCCCTTTCTACCTCATCCTCACTACAGTTCTGAGAAATGAGCTACTAAATCATCTTTTGCAGAAGTACACAGTAAGGATTGGTGATAGTGTTTTTAGGTTATTGCAGGGTTGTGGATCCAGTGGAATTCACAGTGGATTAATTGTTTTATAGGTTTAGCAGCTACTGACAGCTTTTATAACACTACACGTTTTAAGTTAAAAATGCCAAAAATCTGTAACAAGCAGTTTTTAAATGTGTGTCATAAATAGAAAGAATATGTGATTTAAAAATAGATCTGGCATCTTTGCATCAGTCCCCCTTCCTGCTTGTGTGTGATTGCAACTAAAGATGTCTGCTTACAAAAGTTTATTATCACTTTTGGAGATAAAGTGACTGTTCAACAAAGGAAGCTTCCAGCATAAATTGTTTACCATGTGGAGGTCTTGATCACTTCAAGCCTAACAAAAACTACCTTCAAGAAATGCTGCCAGATTCACTGGGAATGAATATGTGCTGCCTGAAGCTCAGATTTTCCTCTATGGCTGCAGGTTTTTAACAACGTGATCTCACACAAAATCTTTTCCATTTGTCACTCTGAAGGTATTTCAGACTGTATATGTTTCAAAGCTATGTGTAATTTTATTCTAATCCCACTCTTGGACATTTATACAACTGAGATGACCAGACTTGTACCCTTGTGAATGAACTCTAATATGATTTATTTCACCAGAAACATCAAATAAGACATCTAGTGGACCTCCACCAGGCAGTGCGGTATCTCCTTGCAAAATTCACCAACAAAACTGCCAAACTTCCAACAAATCATACCAATAATATCATTTGCTCAGAGGTATCAGGCCAAACTAGCATAATAACCTTATGATAAGTAATTAAACCAGGTATTCAGAAAATATAAAATGAGGCTTAAAAAGACATTCAGACCTGGTCCAACCCTATTGCCTACTCTCCTGCAAGTTTCTTGATGAAAGAAAAAGCCATGAGCCTTGCTGCCCTGCGAGGGCCTTTGAGTCTAAATATCCTGAAGATAACTCTAGGTCAACATTTGAACTTTCAGTTTTGGGAACAGTGTCCCTGGGAACAGAAATAGGACTTTGAGAATTTGGCAATTAAGACAATCCAGAAAGATCTCCCATTTGATAGTGGATATTAATTCTGACAATAGAAAGAGACTGAAGCAAGGAGGTTTGTATTCTACACATTTCAGGTAGATATAAAAGCTGGAAAAGATGAATCTGGGCTTTGAAACAATAGATGTTATGCTTAGTTGATAACAGCAGGATGCTGTAAGGAACAAAGGAGACAAATATTACTAAAACTTAGTAACTGTTCTAATACCTGAGCCTTATCTTAGCAAAGAAACTTTTCCAAGCAAAAATACAACACCGTTACATTGAAGAGACCTTGATATCCTGTACCATGCTACTTCTAGTCTGAGAAACAGTGAAAAATAATTGAAAACTTCCCATTTTGACATTTTTCAAGAATTAAATCAACAGTCAGAATACTGCTTTCACACAGCACTTCTCTTGTGAGCTGTGGCAATATCCTTTCAACTACAGCAGAATGAAAATGATCACATTTCTCACCTCTCAAATGGACCAGATAATACAGAATTCAGATCAGTCTGTGTTTTTCATTAAATTGGACATGTTTACAAGTCAGACAAAAGCAATACTTGCTCAAATGACCTCCTTTCCTTTGCTTGGAAGATTTATTGAAGGCAATATAGAATGGCAACGATAGTCAATCATAGGCAGCAGACTGCCCTTTTATTAGGCATATTGAAGCCAATTAATCTAAGTGAGCTTTCTCCCTTTATCTCCTGAGGGCACATACTGTTAGAATGCATTAAAAAATCTGTAGCAATAAATAAAGATGCCGAAATTATTCATTTGAACTTTGAGAAATTATTTACAAGCACTTGAGATGCAAAGTATTAGAACTGTACATTTTGTGCTGGGCAAAGTGCCTGCTGCTGTAATTTGAGTAGATCCAAGACTTAAAAAATAAAGCTCTAAAACAAGACTTTGTTGTACAACCATCCTCAGGGACAGCAAGAAGAGAAAGGAATGCCTGTAAGAGAAAGGAAAAACAGCAGGAAAACTGAAATGTGCCCTATACTGAGTAGAAAATGCTGAGTTAATGAAGAAATCTCCACATAAGGTTACAAGGAAAGGTGGGCTAGTGAACTAGGCACATGGTTGCAGCACAGAAATAATCAGTTACTAGCATTCATTTCTAGATGTTGGGTTATCTGTCATTTACAGGAGATACTACAGGCCATATGAGGTGAAAAGCAAGTCTATAATAATCTTATTAATTATGAAACATCAAAACCCAAGATGTCTTAATACATGTTCTCATTTTTGCAGTCCATGTGTTTCTAATTAGAACTCCAGTAATGTATTCACTTGGGAGGCATATAGAAAAAGTAACACCGTAGCAGCAGCTTCCTCTTTTAGGACACATGCTTAAAACTCTCCTTTATTCTTGGATTACTTCCAGCATCCTTCTTAGATTTCCTTCACCATAAATTCAATTAAAATCTTACCAGTTTCACAGCTGGGGCCAGTGAAGCCTTGTGGGCAGGCACAAACGTTGGAAGCAATGCAGGCTCCTCCATTTCTGCACCCATCTTTGCAAAACGCTGAAACAGTAAAAGCATAAAAATTAACAAAATTACCCGCAGCATCCACACAGGTGTCCCCAGGCCCTGGCTGGCTGAGACAGAGCACAATGCCTGCAGCACTGAGCACAGAGGCTGCTTTCTCTGAAGGACAGAAGTCAATGGTTTATAGCCCCCCTGCCTCGATGTCCATATGGGCTGTCAAGCTACACGAGATTAGAGTGAATCATCTGAAGACAACAGCCCACATATGTACTCCTTCCTATGCACCAGGAAGCAGTGAAGGGCTGCATCTTCCCTATGAACAAACTCTTCTTAGGGCAGCACCGTTCTCAGCATCCTAAATAAAGGCATGAGAATAACAGGCACAAGTGAGCACTGAATCAGCTGACTTCCTTCTTCCTTCATTGAGAGATTAGACTGAAATTCCCTATCATTTGCCTCCAGAGATTCTGAAAAACTCAAAAACATTTACCATTTACAATTTGAAGCCAATCCCTGGATTTGTTTGTTGATACACTGCAATCTGAGAAGTTGTGCTCACATATTTAGGCATTTCAGCATTCTCCAGATATAGTTATGAATATTTAGGCATTTCAGCATTCTCCAGATATAGTTATGCACTAAAGAAACCTCTCTGCAGGCACAGAAATGCAACTGCTTCTGATACACAGCACAGCAGCTGTTTAATTTCTCTGATCTGCACTACAGAATGACCAATTCTCTGCTCACATGAAATGTCGGAAAACAAGAGTTGAGTGCATGCTCCAAAGTGTGCAGCTCTGGGGGCAGTGGACCTAGCTTTGCATCTGCAACCAGCCATGGGATGGGACCTGATGCTCCATCTGAGACATGGGTATTAGGAATGTGAGCCTTCTACGTCTCATTTATGAGGCTTCAGTCACTTGATGAGACCCCAGTATGGTGTGCTAGTGCAAGAGGGCTCAAAGCAGAGAGACCACAGGCCTGCAGAGATGAGAAGAACATCCAGCCCTGCTTGAAGGACACCTACCCCAAAGCTGAAGGTGCAGAGGAGGACATTTTGCAGTTGAGAAAACATAGGCTCTGAGGCTTCTCCTGCATACTGTCTTTTAAACATAAAAAAAGAAGGGAGGGATACACTTCCTTGCCACAGTGGAACCAGATGCCCTCTGAAATGTAAGAACTTTACTCAGAGCTCTTGTCCAGGAAACACAAGTGCTATAGGGTTATGCACCTTGTCTTTGACACAAATAAATCCCAATTACCTTTTCGTAAGCTGAAAGACCTTAACCTGTGAATTCACAGAGTGAGGACACTTCTGAGAGGAGCAGCTGTGGTTTGAACCTCCTCAGGCTAACCTGGGTTTCACATTCCCAGAGGAGAGAACTCAACTTAAAAGGGGACATTTGCAGACATCTCTCCCTCTTTCTATGTGTACGGCTGGGAGTTGATCATGCTAAGATATTTTACAGATGGGCCATTATGTTAGGAATATTTGAAAGAATTATGATGTGGTACAGGTGAAGAAAAAAAGTAGTGTTAAGATCATAAGCAGGCTTAGATATTAAAGAAGTACCGGCCTTGGTAACAAAGCAGCAGAACAAATCTATGTGTTATTATCAATATTAACTGTGTGTCCAAGGAATCTGACACCTAACAGATGAAGTGGGCACTCTGGGTATGCTACTGCTGCAGTTAGAGCACTTCTCACATATAAGCCAGTTCCCTACAGTTGCACTACTTTTGTTGTCAGGTATTTTCTCCATGTTATGGGTTTGAGGACTCCCAGGGACTTGAGCTCAACAACAAGTACCATCCCTTCCAAGGTGAAATGCAACAGAAGTAAAAGCAGCATTGTATCTCTACACAGTCTTCTCCCTCAGAGCTGTAATATAACTTCTAATGTTTACCAGTGAATGAGAATGCTGGAAAATAGGCCACCACCTCATACATAGCAAAGAATTTGTGCATACCTGTCTACTACCTTTCCCATTTATGACAAAAATAAGCAGCACACCAAATAGCATTCATTTAAGCAAAATAGTAAGCAATCACTTGTGGGCAGTGTAGATCTGACAGTGTTAGGTGGAGACACAAATGAAAAATAATTACTCCAAATTTTAGAGCATGCTATTTATCTAGCATCATCCTCAAATCACTTTGAACTCAGTCATATTCCAAGTCACTGTGTAACTGCCTGCAAAGATCTTGTAGTAGGTGCAGGACCTAGCATTACGACTGTCCTCTTCAGGTACACATACAGATTTGCATTAGCCATGACAAAACACCTCACTGAGTGCAGGGAATGCTAAACCCCTATGTTCTCAGACACTTACCTTTACACACAGTTCCATTTCCTGTGTAACCCAGCTTGCAGACACAATTGTGCCCACCCACAGTGTTGAAACATAGCGCATTTTCATCACAGTTGTGCTGGTTTGTTACGCACTCATCATGCTCTGAAAAATAGAAAGAAGAATGGGATTCTCTTGAAGTTTTAAAATTCACAGAAGCTTTTTAATAGAAGCAGGGCAGTAGTTAGTGATAACTGGGATATGTCAACATGAAACAAAGAGATAACCAGGTTATATGTTTTTAACACATACTTCTATGTGAGAACTGTGTTGCAGCATAACTCCACTTCCATTAATGGGGAACTACCATCACCAGACTTATCACATGGGCTACAGAGTTCTCATAAACATTTGTCAATGGACCAGATGACACACTAAAGATGCATATGTTAGTTCTACTGCATCATTTATACTTGCAGGTTTATCCTACATGGGATTCATAGGATTTCCTTCAGAAAGATGACTAATGGTGCAAGTCACGTGCTCCAAGCTGCAAAGAACAGTTAGCAGAAGGCAGGACTTCAAAACATAGCCCTTGTTTTCCTTCAGTTCAGTGCATACACTGCACACTGTTTAGATGAACTAAGTAACCTGGAAACAAAGGACAGGCTGCTCAGAGTAAGGGACAAAAGAAGTATGATGTGTTTCTGTTGGTGACCATTTTACATTTCGTGGTTCTTTAAAAAATGGAAAATGCAATTTCAAAACAAGATGCTTAAAAGTGTCTTTTCCAAACATTGCAAGAATTGCTTGAGTATATCCAACATGTCGTTTCTTAGTCTGTAGGCATCATGAATGAAATGCTTCCATCTTCCGAAAATATTTCTTGTTTTTCCTTTAAATCAACGGATTTATCTAAACATAAATAATTTCTGAAATTTTAGTTTCAGGAAAATTGACTGTTTGGGAAACATAAAGCTATATAATTTGAATTAACACACACAGGCTAATCTGCATATGAGGTTTTCACAGCCATCATTCTGTTCAGGTTTTAGCACATTTTATCAGTGCAGCTTTTGGCAGTTCTGGCTAGGACACAAGTCTTAAATCTGAAACTAGATGCTCTTTCTTCCCTTGTCTTGGCTATGTCACACTGCTCTGAATCTTCTGCTTCATAAAGAAGAACTGAAGTCTGTGCATACCCCAAAGGGCTGTCAGGAGAATGAATTTATTAACACTTGCAAATCACTACGGAAGTATTCGACTTGCTATTCAATACTGGCCACAAACCACAGGAGTATAAAACTGGCAGAATGGCATATCTCTAATCTACCAGTAGACTTAACGTGTCCTATAGCAAAACATTGTTTAACATGGGGAAAATCATTAAAATATAAATGATCAATTTTAAACACTGCACAGGGTTCTTCAGTTTGTTTTGTTTGTTTGGTTGGTTGGTTGGTTGTTTTTTGTTTTTTGTTTTTTTTTTTTTGGGGGGGAGGGTGAGCTTTTCATTGCTTTTTTTATTTATAACATCATCCTGATGTCCTTCTTCCAAGCAGGGAGTGAGTCTTCCACTGTATGCAGCCAAGCTGAGGCTGCAGGTCTCTGCCCTGAAGCAAGAGAATTAGCTACTGCGTTCTCAGCATTAATAACTAAAACTGATATTGCTCACAAATTATCTGGCCCTTCAAAATCCAGTTATAATATTTGACTCCAACCTCCCACTGCAGAGGGGTGAAGTAGTATTTATATTAGATCAGGTCATACCACAAAAGAATGTCACATTCATGCAAACGACGACAAAACTGTTATCTATACTGTAGTCATATTCTGGCTTTCTGTTTGTGTTAGTATCATGATACTATTTATACATGATATGCCATTTAAATATTAAATATATACTATTTTCTCATTTGTAAAGGTTTTATGTACGATATGAAAGGAAAATAGCTATGGAAATGTAAGAAACATTATGCACTCAGCAGGCCAAAATATCTTGCAAAGCCATTATTCTAGGATCTCAGAGGGTTGGGGGGGAGGAATATATACAGCAATACATCACACTGGTAAACTCAGCTCAAATCACTGCATTTGGCAAATTAAGTATCATGCTCAATGAGAAATGCTGCCATCCACCTCATGCCTTGGGTCTGCAGCAGCACCCCCAGCATGCATAGCAGCTCCTTTCTGTGGATGAGTATATTAGGGAAAAGCAGCTGAGGACAGACTGACACCAAGAAGAGCAACTTTAAGCCCAGAACAGCTCTGAAACCCCACAAGGGACCCATGCTAACCTTGCAGTACCTGGGCCTCAAAGACCATACGCACGGATGTGTGGCCTCTGTAGAAAAAAAAGGTAACTGTCGCTCTTGAATATATCTTCCAAACATTTACTCTCTGGGCTAAGAAAACCTAATGAGTCTTCTAAGTTGGACTTTATTAAAAATAAAAGCTAACTGTCTATCAGCTAAGTAACTGAGCCTGTATTCAAAGATAATATTCTTGGTTTCCACCACTTGCTGTGAGAAACTTCAGTATTTCATATCTTCCTGTAAGAAAGTTTGCAGAAGATGTCTGCTAATAGGGCAGAAAGAGGGCCCAGCACACAGCTAAAGAAGTATAGGTAAAGAAACAGATATTTTAAAATGATAGGAATAGAAAATGTCATCAAAAAAGAATTGGGATGTTTTACCTTTCACCTAGACTAGTTACCCTACCTCATCTGAGCTTGGGTTCAACAACACTGTTAAAACCATTTTCATTCAGTACTTCTTCATATTGCTTCCGTAATTCTTCATGCTCCCTCCATACATATTGAGTGGCACCACACAGAGCAACCAGTCTGCACTGCATGGCTGGCTTTGATATGGATTGATAATAAATGGTTAAAACACAGAGGGGAAAAGTCCTGCACATAAAGCACCTTATAACATTCACTCTTCTAATGTATGGCATACCACCCGCAGCAGTGTTGAAGAGACCATTGGAAAGAGCTTTTTTCAGAATTCTCTGTTAATGACAAGGAATGACTATCCAGCTTTACTGAAAACAGAAATACTCGATTGTCATAAAAAGGTGGTTGATAATTCTTCATTAATTCATATTTATCACTTTGTCTTCTTATTGTGCTGAAATGTTCAGTAAGTCATCTTAAACAGAGAGAATACGGAATGAATTCAGCAATCTTAAATATCAGCCTAGGAACTGTAAAAGCAGATTGGGCTGTCCATTATAAAGAAGCAAAAAAGAAATTCATTAAATAATTGCTTAAGGATAATTGTGAATATGACTTCTTCCATTTTTGAAGTTCAAATAACAGGGTCAAAACATCATTTGCATTATTTAGAAATGTCAGTACTGCCCAAATATGCTCCAAGAAGCAGCAGTGAGGTCACTCATTTCAAGCGACTTAGGAAATAATGTGACACACATTTAACAAATGTCCATACTTACTTAACTGCACACCATAATGATGATGGGGACGGGCCAGTGTAACAGTAGTACAGTGGCAGGGAAATGAAAATGACTTTTGGAGAGAGATTATAACCATTAACACACCCACATTTGCATAAGCTTTCTATAAAGACCAGATACACTAGTCTCAGTGATTACTTCTAGAGCTATGTTATCCAACAGATCTAAAATCCATTTTGCCAGGACTCTCTGCTCAACAGTGTTAAAATTAATAAAATCTCTGTTCCAAGAATCAACTGAAGTTTTAAACACAATATTTATATTGAATAAATTATGTCTAGAATGATCTCTTTCTAGATATAAACTGTTTATCCCCAAAACATGCTACTGCTTTATGTTCAAAGCAATAGTAAGAACAAGTGCATATGAATGTTGATTAAAAAACAGAATAACCACTATGACACAGATAACTTAAAGGGATACAAAAATTATGTGATGGTGTAATTAATGATGTAATTAATTCTCTTACATGCATTTGGATGTGGAATGAATTAGTTATACACACATACACACACATGCATACATATATGCACAGAAAGTGATGATTTTACTTTGATACTTCTCCAGAACAATTCATGTAGTTTTCTGGACAAATATGTTACTTCAGAAGGATTTGAAGGGTGAAGTATTGCATCCCCAGAAAATGGCAGTGCTGCCATAAACTGATACAGACCCACTGGATCATATGACATATGACAGTGCAATGGCAGTTGGGGATCTGTCCTACCACTTTTATTGTCTGTGCAGAGATTCTTGGAGAACTTAGTAGGAGTTAACATGATGACCATGAGGTGTTTCACCCACCACCTCCTCCTTGGATTTTCCTAGTGCTGAATGACATCAGCCCCTATTCTTCCTACTGTGAATTTTGCAATTAAAAATAAACAGAAAATATGTAAAGCATCTCCCACTTTCATATTGCAATTTCTCAATTCTTGTCCTGTGCATCCAATTTCTGTAAACGTCTATGGAAAAAAATAAACAAATAGAATCCAATCCAACAGTGGAAAGGAATTATGACTGAGTTGCATCTCGTACTTGTGGGTAAAGAATATATAGCTGTCAGTTTACCCAAACCATTCATTACCAGCATTGGAAAGCAACCACTTGAGATATAGAAATGCATAGACGTTCCCAAAGAAGTAAATAAAATACACTTCTCCATTTGTAATCTTGTAACACCGTGCAACAGATATTCATTTTTGAGTGAAGAAATTGTGGATTAAATTAAAATATTTTAAAATAAACAGAATATTTCAAGTATTTTCTCCTCATGCTGTCTCTTAATTCTGAAACTCAAATTACTTTTTCTCACCTGTCTCCTTTGCAATGACACATGCACAAATGTATAGAACTGTGGTGATCAGATGACAATTGGATGTGGCAGTGAACATGACAACAGATGCACCACTTAAATTATCAGCACCCAACACACTTACATGCCCACTTACAGTTTATCTTAATTACAAACCTTTTTCTTCATATAATTAATGAACAAGAAAAAAATCAGTATTAATTATATAGGCAGTTTGGAAGACGTATTCCATTAGGATCATTAGAGAAATGACAGATGGTTAATTTCTTCAAAGACTTCATATTAGACAGTTTAAGCTCTAATTAGCAGGGTTACTTGTCTTAGTATATGTACAGTATTTTCAATGAGCAAATAGCATAAAATTATTAATGATTATGCTATGATTTCCATATACTTAATTCACATTTTTATATTGATATTTCCCAACTCTAATATTTCACAATTCATTTTTATACAGGCATTTCCTAATTCAAATGCAAAAATGGAACCCAAGCTTTAATAACTCTTTACCTTTAGTTAACACTGAAGTCATTAATCATTAATTAGTGACCACCAGCAGCTGTCCTTTGTTCAAGCTGGGGATATGAAAATCCATGACTCTCCACAATAGTCAATTCATTGCTAATCTTGTTAGTTCATTGATTTTCACCTTCATCCACACACCATACATTCATCCCTCTCCTGGTCCTCATTTTCTTTCTACAGTGCAGCCATAAACAACTCTTTTTTGTAAATCTGTCTACAATTCTCCAACTTTTTTTTTATCTTTTGATAATAAAAATAGCTGTTGGATAGCATGTTCTATTTTCAAGGTCTGTTTAGAGATGATCTTGCTTTTTGAAATGTTGCTTCTGCCTGTAATTACTTAGCCCATTGTTGTTCTTTGGGGAGAACAGCTGCCATCATCTCATCCAGATGTCTACTTCTCTCCTTCATATATTTATTTACTTATTCTATATTTGGTCTTAGGATGATAAAAAAGGGAATTCAAGAAAACTGTGACAAAATCTTAGGAAGAAACTGAGGGTACCGTCAAAATCCAGTGATCCTTCTCATATCCATTACAGAAAAGGTTCCAGGACTGCATTGTATTTATTCTATAAAGGTGAACCTATATTACTGGCTGTTACTAAGGACTAAAAGCATCTGACCAAGACCAAGAGAAGGCACAGACCCACTTTCCTTGCATCTCTCTGTGAGATAAGGAGTACTTTGCAGAAAGCTCTGAAGTGGTTGTGGCCATTGAGGAGAGCAGAGACCAGCAGGGACTGAGCTGGTACTTTGGTGTGTAGCCTGAACAGTTTAAGTGCAGCCAGATCTGTCATTCAAATGAAATGGAAATTGTTGGACACTGGTTTATGTAAAAACAGTTCTGCATCAAGAATCTCAAAACTGATAATTATCTGACCGAGATTTTGTTCCAAGGACTTTATGTGTGTCACACGCAGAAAAGGAGATCATAAGAAACATTTAAAAATGACAATATGAAGCTGGCTTAGACCACCAGAAGAAATCTGCTTACACTTATGTTGGAAGGGTTAGCAGTACCATGATGTCAAACTTTGCACACTCCTTTGACTGTGTGATTAACTAATTACCTCTTCAAATATTTTGATATTCTCCTTATGGGTCTTAACTGGCATAATATGTTCAACAGAAAGAGAAATCCTGACACTGAATGTAATAACGAAATCCATTCCTAAAACTCCATAAAACTTCTCCCACTTCCAGTCACAGTTTTTCTCTCTATAAGAGCCAAAGCTTTTACTATATGCTCTTCTCTTCAGCAGTGTGGAGAACACAAGATCCTTATGCTAAAAAGAAATAAAAAAAAATAACAAATAAAAAAATAAACCAAAAAAACCTCTCAAGAAACACTGCCTTTTTACATGCAAGTAAACTCGAAAATACATGGGACATTTCAGTTCTAGCAAACACTTGTGTTTTGCAAACATATTCTAAGATTTTCAATCTTACATATTATTTCACAGCTCATCTAAAGAAAACTATTTCACACATCAAAGCCTGCAAGAGGCATATATCGTTTTTTCTTACTCTCTTACTTGGACTTAAAGACTTAATCTTCGTTTCAAAACATTATGCAATGATTCCTGTACAAAATCTCTTTGGGCATTTCTATTTATTTATTTATTTATTGCTTTGTCTTGTATTTCGTGTTCTGGGTTTTCCTCCTAGAAAAAGAAAATGAAAGAAATGTGAAACTCTTTGCTGTAAGTCTCTTCAAACTGTCCACTGGAGGTAATTCCAATAATATATTTTATGGCTCTTTTATCAGGGTATACAATCCTCCAAGACTTGAGAATCCCAGTAGGCAGGTTGAATGTTGGCCCATCCCTTCCTTCCACTGATATCTATTCATCACATAATTAGTGCTGAGATCTCCTGGAACTCAGGGAGAACAAAGTCATTTTCAGTCCCTGCTACAATGGGCAATTTGATGGCTAAAATACATCTTTTCCGGGCTAATATTATCCCCTCCATCTTTTCCCACCTCATTTTAACAACTTATTTAAACCTTTTTAAACCCAGTTAAGTTTCTTCATCTTGTATTATAATAACGATTTCCAGTTTTGTGGAACAAAATGTATTTTTGCAAAATACTCACACACTTCTCACAGAGGGTTCTATTGTATGATTATTCAGTACTATTTCACACAGCAGTCTGAATTTTTACACATTTCAACAAGTTAGGCAAAGGAAATATATTGAAGAATATTTAGTATGACAGCTAAAGTAAAGTAAGTTTTAATTTATTTCCAGCTTCCTCCATGTCTGCCATTCTGTATAGTCCTTCTTGAACAGAAAAGCTTAATGTAAGGATTTTCTAAATAACTTAGCATGAGCATTTCTCCCCTGAAGAAAAATGTGTAACTCCCACTGATTTCAACGGTAAAACTGTAATGTAAATGCAAAACAATTTTGAAAATCCCACCTTAAAAGACTTCAGTCTAGACACAAGGTCTGTGACCTTGTCAGACCCTTTTTTTTTTCTGTAATTCAAACTGATCTTTTAATATCTTGTCTCTTTTATCACTGACATTTTAAAATAAGGTTTCTGTGTTATAAAAGATATTTTGTATCTCATTTCATGAGATGTTTTTCCATACTTTCTTCTTTTATTTTTTATTTATTTTAAACTTGCTAGATGCATTATCTTTTCCAAGATAAATCTTTTCAATTTCCAACTTGTATTGTACACTAAACATCCTAGGTACTTACAATAAACCTATGCTTTCAAAATCTTCTATTACGCTGTCAAAAGTGACAAGGATAGCAAATTCTGCATCTGTATACACCTCCATATTTTATTGCTAGTAGAACTGCCAGACTAGAGCTATAAGTATCCAACTGCAATTTCTTCAGCCAATTGAAAAATGTTTATTTTACTTCTTACCCTTTTAGTTTACTGTTTCCTTACTTATACAAGTCCGACACCAGCAACAGATGTTTGTATTGGGCACTTAGCCTCCATGCTGTGAAGTAGGACTCGTGAACTAAAATTGTAATCAGAGCTCTCTGGAGACAGGTAGTGTCCTTTCTCCATTCTTTTTGGGATACCATCATGTCCAGAGTTCGTCAACTCATTTTCCAATGGGTTCTTGGAAATTACAGTAACAATCTACACCACTTTTATCATGGACAGTGCTTGTCAGGTGAAGAAAATGGAAGGCACTACAGAGCTGGAAGAAATGCTGCTGTTCATTTGATCCTGATCTTTTCTTCTGGATCAATTTATGTAACCATAAAATTGGGAAACTGTTTTTCTGTCCTTTTACACAGCAGAGTGTTCTCAATGCATGAGATAGTTCACCGTCTTTCCCTGGAGGTGCTGTGACTGTGGCACTCAGATGACTCACTGGATGTCAAATGGGACAGTACTATTTTTGCTAAGGCAACTGAAGTGGTTGAGCTCAATGGGGAATAGGTCTTCTTTCAGTGTTGCTCACCTAATTGGAGAAAGAGTTCTCTACTTGAAAATGAGGACAAACATATGCTGAAGTGGTGGCAAAGCAGAATGACAATGGTCACCCCTGTTTCTATTCATGGTTCTGATTATCCCTAGGGCAGATCTTCTTTGGTAGTTTATGTAGGCACACCAAAACACTATAGCAAACACATCCATCACTACCACTGCACCTAAGATACCTCCCCTGGAAAGAAAATCACTTGGGGGTTAATACATACAATAACGCAAGCCTTGACCAGGTATTTTATTTTCTCGATACCACATCCTGAGTTGCCAGGATGAGCTCACTTTTGTAATCCTACCTCCTTCACATATGCCCTATTTGAAGAAATTAGAATTTAAGTTGAGATACTGTGTGGAAGACTTCAAAATAACATTAAGCTCACTCTTTGGAAGGTGTACTAAGTTAATACTTCACCTCAGCTACACCTGGCAGACTGGACTAACTTTACATAAGAAAACCAGCCACATTCTCTGCTTACTTCCCAAACAGTAACATGATGTATACAGGAGTTAAGTTGAATTCTACATCCTTTTCCACCTTCTAAAGAGCTAGGAAAAAAAGTAATCAAGTCTTAGTAAACATGTATAGATTCCTAACTTATTAAAAACACAGGTAAATAATTAAAAGAAGTTATTCTTGATGGACTCCCACCTTCCCAGAAATCAGTCCTCTTATCTTAAAATGAACTGACCATTCCAAAAAGTGTGAAGCCTTTACCTTTTTTATCTTTTTTTTTATTATTTTGAACGCACCATCACTGAAAGGTTCTATAATTTTCCAAACCCTGAACATCAAAGTTAATACTGTGTGACAGCTGCTATGTTCCAAACTCATGACATTTAGTGGTCTGAAGCAGGGTAAATGACACAATTACCTGCTGTAATTACTGTTGCTAACAATATATTTTCCCTGATGATTGGTCTATGTGACTCAGAGTCGCTTATCTTTGTCAGTCCAGTCCAAATCTCCATTTCTGTGTGACTTGCACATTAACTTAGCAGGTATTTACAAATTAGTTCCAATTTCTGCCAAGACAGATATTTGGGATAGTATAAATTCATCATTTATTGCATGGTTAAGCAGTCCACCACTTTAACATTATTTTGCATTAGAAAATAAGCATTTGTAATGAAATAAGTTTTCTCATTTAAATCAAGTAGTCACTTCTATTATTAATATGTTGGAAGGGAAACATGCTGAAAAACCTAAACAAAATGAAGGATTAAAATGCAAATAAGTATATTCATTATTTTTTTAATTATCCATTCATGAAGAAAAACATGAGATTTAAAAAAAAGTGATGAAATATGAAGGTACTTAATTCTCATTGTCTTTCCATAGCAATTTTAAAGAATACCCACAGAAGACACTGGCGTCCTCTGACTTAAATCAGTGTGAGATTCAGGTTAATTAAATTAGCTAACAGTAAATGTTTCTTTCAAATATCTTTCAGTTCTAATATATAAAATAGATTTAATTCTTTGTTTTATTTCTCCAAAGCATATACCTATGATGATGTATAAAGATTATAGCATCTAGGGACAGTACAAGACAGATGCAGTCTCTAAGATGGTTTGGATACTTGTCAAAAAAGTAAAGAAATACTCCTACAAAAACTCCTACAAAGCCTTTAGGTAGAATAGCCTCCTATTTATTGCCAAGCGTGTTGGCAGAGCTTTCAGTTCTCAAGAAAAGGATCGAGATTTTCAAATTTTTCACTGATCTGATAGAGAAAAGCATCAATTTTTCACATCAAACATAAATTCTAAAGGGCACTGATTTCATGACAGTTGATTAACATTTCTTGTTTCAACTTGTTCAAAATCGAAAATGCCCCAAAACGAGTATTTTCAAAAAACATAAGTGAACAAAATAAAGTGAATAAAACTGAAATGTTCTGTACATTGAGGATGCCTTCAGGAAAAATATCAAGCAACTTCTTGTGGACACTGTATTTTAAATAATCTGCTTCACTGTATGCATCTTCACTAGCAAAAGTGAAATTTCACCCAAGTACTTCAACATTATATTATACTGGGGTATAGGGTAAATGGTGATGCTCCTTTTTGTATCAACCTGACTTTTCACATAAATGATGATGACTTGGCAGTCTTTCTCAGGGCATCACCAGAGCAAAAGCCAAAGAATGGAGCCGAACTATTTTCTCAGTAGATGGTATTTGATCATTCTTGTTGACCTATTCTTTCTGACTGCCACAGGGAGGTCCTGCCATTACCTTTTTTCTATTTGAGTGAACTGGCCAATACAGGGAAGATTCTGGAACTGAAATTAGTTTTAGTTAGAAAAAGAAAAGTAGAGAAAGAACTGATTTAACTTTCGTGATATTAATTTGTTCAGCAGCAGTCACAGTTTGGCTACAGATTTCCATGTGGATCAGAAGTAACAAGTAGAAGTAAAAATACAGTCCTTTCTTTGGGATTGCACAGAGGTACACCAGCACCAGAAGAGTCAATGAAGTGAATATGTCCAATATGTTTACCTTGTGCACCAAGACATTTCAGGTTGCATTTCAGCAAAAATTGTATGCAAAGAAGGACTAGCAAATAAGAAGTTCATGCTGTGGTTGAAAGGTATGTAACATGCAGTTAAACACGGCCACTCCTCGAGCACATGGCTGGAATAGAAAATTGTAACCGAAAAAGCTGCAGCCCGAATCTTTCAGCTGCTAATTTGAAGATGCAGTTTGATGCAACAAAGTAAACAGATCTGTTCTTGTAAGTCAAAAAATCAGCAGTCTGAAAGACTTACACCAGTGAATAATATTGATAAAAAAGTATCCAAGAGACCTAGGCAGGATTTGTAACAGATGATGACAAATACCAAGTCACAGTAACTTTCTGAATTGACTGACAGTATTAAGCATGAGTCAAAGAAATAATTTGCCATTTAGCATACAGCAGACTGATCTGGAAAGATTTCATTAAAAAAGAAAAGGACACAAGTTGTTACAGGAATCACTATTTACATATACATATGTATATGGCTATATTGATTTTGATTGTAAATGTGTTGAATGTGTATGACTACAACATAGCATGAACCTTAAATAACTCCACGGCTCCTTTTTAAAAGTTATCTTTCTCCCACACCCCACTGACCTCAGCTACAGCTCCTCTGAGATCAGGCTAAGCTCTCCCAGCATGAACTGGTCACCAGCTGGCTCAGACACAGCAAATGTGATCCATCCAACTCCCTTCACTTCTGACTCTCTCAAGCACCAGATTTCCATCTCCTGAGCCAGAAAGATCTTTGCAACTTCAAGTAAACTGTCTACCTAGTTTCCTTACCTTTACAGTTTTTCACAGTTTGTGATCATCTATAGAAAGATGAATAATTTCTGTAAAAGAATTAATCATCTAATACTGAAGATTACATATTCATTTATGTGTCAGTTGAATACATTTTCTTTTTTATCGACTCACATTTTATTCTACCAAAGACCCTTCAAAATATGTTGGGTTTTGATCAGCTGAGAAATCAATCCTGCTGTAATTGCTTAGCCAGATGAACAGTTGCTATGAACTAGGTCAGTAACCAAGGAGAAAATGAAACCTAAAAGAGTATCCCCTTAAAAGAAAAATGTCTAGTTCCAAATTAAAACAGCCCTCTAAACTAAGTTGTCAATGATAACCTGATCCAATCCAAGTAAAACCAAATATTCCTTGCATAAGATACAGCAGATATATAAAAATGACTTGTGTTCTTATCTAAGTAATACAGTAGCATAGCAACAAGCTCAGTCTGAATGATCACTCCTCTATTAGCTTTGTGAATTATCTTACAACTAGGAAGCGGATATTGTACAACATCGGAGAGAATTTATCCTGAAAGAGGATTAAGAGCCTGAGGATTTGTGTAGGCTGACGTACTGTAAATCAGAATAGAGACTGTACTGAGTAACGAAAACCAGAGGCAAATGAGTTTTGAGTTGAAAACACTGTGCATACAAGCTTACCTCTAGAGTGTTTATTGCTAATAGCAAACATGACAGTATAGCTAGACACCATCACTGTAGTGGGTTTGGCGTTACACCGTTTCATAATGCATGTTTGTTCATGCTACTTTTCATATAACCTGGGGGAGAATCACCAAAATCAGAGATGGAGAGGATGTTTCATCTTGCCCACATCATTATAAATCTAGAGCTCCCCATGATATTTACTCTGGTGGTTTGCTGGCTAAAACATTTCCTTACTCAAGCCATTGAATGTTGTTACAGAGATGTTACAATGAGGCACTGTCAATAAGCTTCTTTATTTCTCTATTCCTTGCATCATACTGTACAACTATTCTCTGCCTTTATTTAAGCAGAGTCAATGAGTTCAGCTGTTGTAAAGCTGGAGAACTTAAGGAAAACTTGAAATATTGTGGATCTCATCAAAGTGAAGGAAAAAAACAGCAAAAAACAGCAAAAAACAGTTTTTATGTCATAATGCCTCATAATACTATATTTTCAAATAACAACACTGGTATACTTTATGACTGATCTGAGATCACAGACATTTTTAAACTTTTTTGCAGCAGTGAAGGGTTCACAGCAGTGTTGAATAAAGTTGCATCTTGTAGCCATATTTAGTCACTTAATGTGGCCTCATTTACCAATGTACAAAGCACTATCAACTCTTATTATCTCTGCAATGACTTGTGGATGCTCTTATGTATCTGGAAAAGTAGGTCATTTTTATAACATTAATTAATTAAGGATGAGTGTGCAGCTTTAAACACAGAAGTTGGATGACTTAATTCAAGCCTGGATTACATCAGTCCTCTAGTAGTTCTCATCCCAGACAATTACATAAATCTTAGAAGAAGGGGATGCAGGTGCTAAAACATAGCCCACATTCCTCATACATAAGCTAGATTTTATTTTCCATTGTAAGTAAGGAGAGACATTCTCTTTTAGCTTCTCAGAACTCATTTATGAGAACTGAAATATACAGTTAGAAAAAAATAACTAAAAATGTGTTATACTGTGAAATACCCACACTTCATCCTATCTTAAACTTTTTATGAGTACATAGACAAAAAGTTTGGGCAGTCTAACAGAGATTTTTCTCAAGTATCTTTGTCATTAAGCATTGCTTCTGTTGGACAATGTAGTATGCGTTTTCCCTCACTGTTTATGTCCCAAACAATTGATGTATTTAGAAATCAAAAATAAACCAATGAAATCTGCACAGAAACCCACAGCAGGTGAGCTTTATGAACTCCAACTTCTAGATGTCAAGTGGAATCATTTATCTGAAGGGTGTCAGAGTACCAAGGTAATAAATAAAAAAATAGTGACTGCATTTCATCCTCAAAAATAGCTGTACTTAGCGAGAATAGGAGGGGAACAACCAGGTAGCCAGCAAAACCTCTGATAGCTTTGAATCATAAACAGTATTTGACCTATGCTATTTGAGCCAAATCACAAGCCTCTGTTGGTTTTAGCAGTTGAGCATCTGCACTCAGGAAACAACACAGGGACCATTAGCATAGTAAAAACCCCATCTCTGTTCTCATCATAAGTATGCTCAGAAGATTTACATTGTAGACAGAACATTAATGAAGAAAAAAGAGGCAGGACCCAATCTTTGGCTTTATCAACAACAACAGCAACAACAACAAACAACAAACAGATCTGAATATATCCCGGCTCACAGGACAGAGAAAATTGAGCATTTGTGCATGTAAAACAGATTTTGTATGAGATGTACAGGACGAATATAGAGACTTCAAAAGATAAGCAGAAGATAAACCTCTAAAGGTAACTCCAATTTCTGCTGAGGATTATATTTTTAATATTTCATGTTCAAAAGCAGTGGAGGAAATTTGGCAGTTCTAAAAATAATCATCTTCCATTTGCTGAAGAAGTTCATTAGCCCACCATCCTCTGACCCAGACCTAGCACGGAGATAGAATTCCAAAGATGTTTCTTGAAACATAGCTCGAAAACACCAAATACCAGTGCTTAGCAAAATACCAAGCCAACGGGTATCTTCCTTAAGTGGAGACATCACCAGAATAGCCTTTAGAAGTTCTCCCCCTCTCTGAAACAGGGGGGCTCAATCTCTAGGAGCAGCAAGGACTGTCACCCTGCTGATCTTACAAATGAAACACAACTACGGGTCAAAAACATGCATAACGACCTAAAATATCACTTCCCGTAAAACATCATAAGATTATCCACTGGCATTAGCTGAAAACCAGGCAGGTATATGGTTTTTGGCTATCTACATGAATGAAAATAAATCTTAGGAGGGCTTAGGAGGGACATAGGTTTGATTACTGTGGCAAACCAAACGTAAAATAAATCACAACACTGTGACCAGTGGGAAAAGTGAAGTGACGAAACAATAACGGCTGCATGAAGGGAAGAAAGCACAGAGATAGGCAAGATAGCATCACACGCATGAGCACCAAGCAGGCTAAACATGACAATCCCTTGTCTATGTATTATGACCAGCTGCCTGTTTCAAAAACATCCCATAATATCATTTAAGAGTGTAGTCTGTGTGTCAGACTTAAAAAATAATTGGAACAGTACTCACCACTGATCCACAGCAGTGCAAGACTTTTCTCCACCCTTTCCCCTTCATTACTGACACCCCTTAAGAAATTATTAGTTATCATTATTGTTACTACAATTCCTACTTTTTGTACACTCATCATTATGCAGCTAACAGTGTAGTTTTCCCCTTAAATCTTCCCTTTATGTCAAGTCAATCTCCCCAGACTCTTAATTATTTTAATGCTGTTCTTGAAATTTCTTCCAGTATGTAACAGATTTGTGATTTAATTTCATTTGGAAAATATGCAAAGTTGCCAATATTCCAATGAATTAACACTGCAGGTGTCGCTTAATGCTACCACCACACTTCTTGGCAGTTTATGCAGCAGTGATTATCAGACTTCAGTTTACTCAGAGAAGCTAATGAAAAATAATAAATAAATGCTGAATAAATTGACAGCACGCTAGGAAAAATGTTGGGAAAATCCCCGAAACACATGACTTAAATATGTTAAATATGCCTTCTGTCATTTGTCATCTTACCCAGACCACGTGTACAGAGAATCATGGAAGATACGGTTTTACGATCTTCAGGTCTCTGCCCTGAAAACTGCAGAGAGCCCTAATGCCTCTCTCGCTGGTACCACTGAGCACAAAGCATGGAGCAGCCCGTTTGGAGGCACCTCAGCTGCACTGCCTTCCCCACATCCCCTCATCCCCTGCCACAGGAGCTCTCACCCACAGGAGAGGCCAAAAGCCCACAGCCGCACCACTTCCACCAGAATCCCTTTCCTTTTCCACGGTGGTCGTGAAATGAAAAAAAAGAGAGTAGGTTCCCTGTGAGACTGCTCAGAAATGGAACCTTACAAATTGTCCTGGGCTTGGAAAATCCATTACTTCTCTGGGACACAGCATACATCTTTCTCTGCCTTACTACGATCTAAAGAAGACGCTGCACTAATTCTCAAAGGGTTTTTTCTCCTGCTCTATTTTGATGGGTTACTTAGGTGAGCGGTCCCAAGACAGTTTAGTTTATTTAGGAAACTAATAACTTCTGCTGGGACTAAATATGATTAACCATCCCCTGCAGACTGCAAGAACTTCTTACTGTTAGAAACAAAGTGTGAATAAGAGAGAGCCATCATCTCTCATTTCCTAACTTCTCCCACTTTGCAATTAAAAAAAATAAAAAGTGGGGCACGAAAGGTTATGTTCTGAGCACTGCTACACACTGTGGATTACAATGCAACACTGGAAGTGGCAATTTCTGCACCCTTATGTCCAGAAGGAAAACTCTATTCTTTTTTTTTTCTGAGCCAAGAAAAGAGCATGCACATTTTCATAACCCCAGACAGAGTAACGATGTCAGTATTACCATCCCAGAAAAATACTAAGGTATTTAAGTTTAATCATATACACCAGTGATATGATGTGTGATGGTGCCACACACTGCTATGCACATAAAACAATCCCAGCAGAGCACTGTGCCATTTTCTGCCTGCCTTCCTCAGCGCAATGCCATAACACTTCAGGTCCTGTGAAGCAAAGTGGATGGGGAATGAGACAATATGAAATCAGGGAAAGCATGGTGGCCCAGGGCATATTTTTTATGCCTTTAATTTGCAGTTTGTGCACCCATTTGGCATATTAGTGCAGCTTAGGACTCATCCCCCCTTCTCATAGCTATGATTGATTTCTGAACATAAAATCAGCCATGAACATGAGACTTCTGTGTAAATACGGTTGTGACTAACTCACTCTAACCCTGTGAAACTTGCTTCCAAGATGAATACAAATAAAAAAATCTGAAATTGATGTCTTCATTACATCCTTTGTTGTGAAAATCAAAATGTAATTCAGATCTATTGTAAAACTTGCAATAAACATGCCATGAAGAAAGAGACTGGAGCTGCTTTGGAAACAGCAATATGCTGCCTAAATCAGTCTTTTGTGCACAAGGCTCTGACAGAGACTGATAGCACAGATTCCTTTTCAAATGTCACATGTAGGAGAAAGAACCTTAAAAGCCACTGATTTTACGTCTCTCTTCCATTTCAATCAATGACTGATAAATTACATATGTAGGCATGTGTGCATTAGAATGGAACAATAATGCACCACATAAGTCTACCAGCAAGCTGTGAGGACATTGCTCACATCACAACCTGCCTAATCAAGGTTCAGCTATAACTTTTCAACATCTTCCTGTGCTTCAGCAATCCTGTGCACACAATGACACATTAATTCTAAGCTAAAAATGTCTTCTTCCTACTTAGCAACATTCCCAATAATGTGATAGCAGACCTTAGGTCCAGATTGCAGCAAGCGAGCTATCTCATGCAAAGCTACAGTTCCACAATTGTGTTTGATTACACAGCATTGCAAGGAACAGTGTGATCTGAAATATATTTTAAAAATGAACATTTAGTAGCACACAGGGACAGTTGTTTGCTCCATTCTTGTTATTCCTGAACAGGATTAAAAATCTGTTTTATTCAGCCAGTAAGTTAAACCTGGAATTGCCAGTAAGGCAAATAGAGACTTGCCAAAAGCTTTAAATTCAGTGAAAGAGAGTTTAGTTGCAAACACTGGAAAAAGTCAAAGGGTTTCTGTACACAAGCACTGATACATCTGAACAGAGCTGTACAATCACAATCACAAAAACTCAAATCCTTGAGCCTGGGCTCTTCATAGGTGTCTGTAGTATGCTTTGCAGTAACAAGGGATCCCTAGGACACTCAGGACTGCCTTTACATATTAAAGACATCTGTGTGAGGTTTCTGCAGCATCGTTCTAATGGGTAGCTGACATCAGGCATCCTTAGATACTCTTCCATAGCAACTGAGAGCTGATTCTATCAAAGCTGATGTGTTCAGGTATCTCAAGGAAAACAGAAAGGAGCAATGCAGATGCAATGTCCTGCAATATCTCCTGCATGAATTACTTAAAACAAAGGCAATCTGATGATATGAACATAAAGATATTTTGTTTATCAGTGTTTGAATACATTTTAAAATCCTATTCCTCTTACAGACACCTTCTCAACTATTTGCTGCAAGAATAAACACTGCTTATGAAAAGTCAGTTATATCCAAACACAACTGTCCAAACCAAAGCTGTTAAACTGTTCACAGGACAGAAAAGTACTACCATTATCATCATAAATACCTTCCCATTATCATTTTGCATGGATTTATTAACATGTAGTGTCCTGTATTCATTGTTTTTATTAAATGGAGCTCTTGGTGGTTCTCATAGCACAATAAATTTCTTCAGCAAAGACAATTTTAAGTAACCCAGTAAAACTTTTTAGAGACTCTGTGTCAAAGCCGCAGCAACACACCCTCACTATTTGTCTTCAATTTATCCCAGATTTATGTTTGGGCAAATGGGTGCACACAGAATTCTCATACAGCAGGAGCCTTAAGAGGAGGTAAAATCAGCAAAGGATATGCTGAAGAGTGAAAAAACCATGGCGGTCTCACATACAAATATGTACACTTGCCACTTGCCCCAGAGATACAATATAAATGTTCTCAATGCCATTTATGCAGTCTAGAACAAGCACAGAATGCCATTTACTGATCAAAGCAAATCACTTGAAAAATCTCCCGTGTTTCACTCATTTTTTAAAACATAACTGACCTTTCAATTACTGTTGTTTGACGGAAATGTCACGCAAGATTCTCACCACTCCACGTATGTCAGTAACAGACCAACAGCTCCACTGGAGGTGGAACCAGTAAAAATAAATTTATTTTGAGACATGCAGATTTAACTATCTTAGGATGTCACTACTGGAAATTCAACTACTCAGTGGGTATAACATTCCTCACAGCTGCCTCTCAGTATCCAGAACCCACTATAATTTAACTCCAGTAAAACTCTAGTTCCCACATCACAGCAAGTGGCATTGCACAGACTTAGACAAAGTCACTGCATAACTTAAGGTTCATCTAGCCTAGAGAGACACAAGAACTGAAACCATACAAACCTATTTCATCTACTACCTCACTTCCTTTTTCATTAGCTTATTCTGTTTGATCATAGAAAGTGTAGAGGAGAAATCATTCATCTTGTCAGCCATAAGGATGATTCCAGTAGAAACTATTATTTAACAATGTAAAGCCTAGCTCCATTTGGAATGGATGATCTGCAACTGATTTATAGCAAGTACTTCACACATTGGATTCTCCAGAGTTTCTGAACTTCACTGAACTTCATAACAAGACATTTCAGCAAATAAGAGGAATATAGTGTTCAGAGCATTGAGAAACACCTTTGCTATGTTTGTAGGCATTAAGTGCCCCTGTGAAGTTTTAAACACTGGTTTGCCACTTGTAGACTTCAATTAAAATGGCAGAGTGGAAAAAGTATCATGGTGATTTAGATAAAGCCAGTCCTAAAATTATCTCAATGTTCACACTCAGCAGGTAGCAAAGTAGTAATTTCAGTCAGCTAAGAATGTGGAAAACATGAGAGAGTGGTGAGAAACACACTGGCTGCTCCAGGAAAGACCTGCTGCATCCAGCCTATAACTTGGTCATTCAATAACAGATTGGCTCTGACGTGAAAGACAATTTTAAATGTTCAGTTTTCATCCCACAACACTAAAATAACTTGCAATAAAAGAAAACTAGAACAAGAGAAAGTCAGAGTGAATGCACCACTTCTACTGGAGCTTCTGGTGTCAGCAGAACATGAATGGAGGGTGCAGAGATGAGATGGACAACCACATCCAGCAGCATGAAGCTCACTGAGCTCTTGCCTTCCAAACTCAAGGCATTTGGCTGGGGAGCTGCCCTGGAGTTGGCAAATTTAAAACAGGGGAACACCCACATCTAATATACATCTAATCTAACATCTACATTTATCTCCATCAGAAGTCGATGCATTATTCGTCTTCGAGTGGAGTTGTACTGGTATGCCACATGGAAACTGAGTACCCCCGAGCACTACTTTTGGTTTCTTGTTTATCTGCCTCCTCCCTTCACTTTTCTATCAGCACCCGAGCCCATGCAGATGTGAGACAAACCAGACTTCTTCACAATTCCACGCAAACAATACAACATACATAATCTGTAAAAAAAATAACAGCTTTATCGCACCATATCCTTGTCATTATTTTATTCTGTTTAATGTTTCCTGTAGCTGTTTTGTAAATCTAACAAGATTAACTTCAGAAGAAACATATCGGTGCTCCTAAATGCTATCATCCTGCCATTTCATTTTACAAGCATATCCCTCTTACCTGTACATGAATAGTCATCAATGCGTATATATCCTGTCTTGCAGATGCACATAAAGGATCCTGGTGTATTTACACACATGGTGTTCTCCCGGCAGTAGTGCTGCCCCTCGGCACACTCATCAATATCTGTGAACAGGATAAAGAGAAGATAGTCAATTTCTGTTGTGTTCTTTAAAATATTTCCATACTCTACTCCTGATAATAATGGGTTAGACTAAATAGTTCCTTGAAAAGCAACGCATTTTGGAAATTTTTTTGCCTTCCATTTTTAAACAACTGCTTGAAGTGTTCAAACAACAGGAGCAGCATGAGCTTCCTGTGAACAGCTGTTAGCGGAGTTACAAAGGAGATTACAGTGTCTTGGATCTTTCTTGAGTCCTTTTGAAGTGCCTATGCTGCTATTTCTATGGTTTAAAGAAAAAAAGAAAAAATAACTGGAGTCTCAAACAGAAGACCAACTGCCTCAGCACTGCAGTGGCATCAGTTGCTGTACTGGTGTAGTCACTTCAGGCACCAGTACAGAAACACACTGCTATGTATACCATATGCCTTGGAGCTAACAGGCACTGTTGTTTGGGAAGGACCTGTAAGGAACATGATAAGTTCTGAAAAGACACAAGAGCTCACTAGACATTAATCTTAGAGCTATAAAGTAGGTCATTGGTAATTTGATGTATTTTACATATTTTCTTATATATAAATGTGTGTGTGTGAATATATAAATACACAGATACACATACGCACACCATACCTGAAAAGAACGTGAAAGAATGTGATTTATATAAACATGTGCTCTGGTGGAAAAAAAAAGTGCAACCTAATAAAAATACTTGTTGGGATGGAATACTTGCAACAGTATTAAGTTATAGAGGAAACTCCAGACATTGGTCACTGTAGGTATGGACTTCAAAACCTAATTGATTTGGATACTAACTTCAGCTGCAAGATTAGGCCTATTTCTTGTGCTAGGAATTGTAAGACTGAGAAAGCACCACAAATAACAAAGCAGTTTCTGCATACTGTTATTATGCAGCAAAGAATAAAAGCAATATTAATTTGGAAGCAATTAGTAGCATGCTGTTCCCATAATAGCAATGATAAAGACAGCATTATTTGCATGCTCTGTACATCTAGTTATACTGTCATGCAATGTGCCACTGCATCTTGCTAGGAAAGTATGTCACAAATCAAAGGCGTGGATTGTTAGCCATGTTTTTTTCCTGCTCATCAGTTTTAATTTGCTCCCTGTTTTCAATGATGTTTACAGCTTACAGATTTGAAAATAAAATCTCCAGATGGAGAACAGTGTGTTGTTTCAGAGTTTGACGATAGTTTAAAGCAATAGGTTGGATACATAAACTCAAACTAGAGTTGACTTCCTTAATGTCAACAATATTAACTCCTGTACTTTTCTCCTGTTTAGGTCATATGCTTTCCTTCCAAATCCTCCTCTTCCCAGCCTGTTAAAATCAATAGGTACACTCCCAATTTAGACACTGACTGTTTTTCCCTTTATGTTTCCACAAGGAAATTTGCTTTTCAGGACAAAACAAAGAGACACACTGACTACTAGTGATCTTGTAGTCATTTTTCAGTTTCATTCAGTTTTGAAAAGCACTTCTGTTTTCCCCAGCATACAAGATCCCAGTTTCTCTGCCCAGTGCAAACATCCCAGGGATTCTGCTGGAGAAGCTGGCAACAGATTGTTAAAAATCATGAAGCTGACAATTGCAAGTGCTTGGCGGGGTGAATCCAGGCTATATTTTCACTAATTCAGTTCCCAAGAGTTTCATGGCCAATAAACTTCAGCTGTTTTCCTTCCTTTCCCTGTAAGCTCCGCAGGCACAGAAGAATCATGTATATATGGGCACTGATTTGGAAAAGCACTTGTCATTTTCACATACATACTCAAATACAAAAATAAATGTGCGTTTAGAGTGAGTACAGCGAGCGTAATGAGGCAATGCATTTTGTGCCAGTCACCAAAGAAACTGGAAAAAAAGTGAAGCTACCACAAGGCCTCCACAGCAGGAGCTGTTTTGCACAGAAAGTGGGAAGTGGCCCAAACCTGCTGAAACACATACAGGTGTTCTGCAGAAATGTAAATGTACAGTTCACAGAAGTAGTCGGCAGCTACAGCACATGCCTCAGCATCTCCCACAAATGACGCAACACGTGATTTTCACTTTCCTAGTTCACAACTCTGTATTAAATTAATGGTGTTTATTTATATGTAACTAACAACATCACTCTTGGAGTAATTAGAGGCCTTATGTTCTTCAGTTCAACAGACTGCCTATGAGCCAGCTTTGACACCAGTGGCAAATTCTACTTAAAGATCCAAAGCCTCAAAAACATTAAAATAGGACTTTCTGAAAACTGCATTAATGATTGCTTTGCTGGGTAAAAAGCCACAGGAGACCAAAAATGCTAATGGTTCAAACCTCCTAGTTTGTAAGTGTTCTAAATAAAAGCTTTCATTTTGCCAAGATATCACGTATTGAGGTTTTTCAAAATGTTTTATTTATAGTTGGATTTATTTCAAAGTATTGCTTATTCACTTGTTGTAACAACAACAAAATGATCAGGTTAACTTTGGATTGAAGTGCCTCATTTGAACCAAGCTGATTTATTTTTCAAACTGATTTTAAAGCTCACCAGAAAACAAAACACTTTCCCTGCCATCTCTCTAGAGTGCCTATGCAGAATGTGAATAAAAGCATTACAGCTACTATTTCTTTATTATCTTACATTGGCACTAAAATACCCCAAGCAAGTGTTAAAACTCCATTGTTCCGAATCATGAACACACACCTGATAAGAGGTTGCTTTTACAGTTTGCAAGTTTAAACTAAATTACACTGCCAGTGGACACAAAAGATAATTAATACAAAAAGAATAAAGCAGTTATCAAATGACTTGTTGCAAAGAAAAACAACAACAACAGCATGTAATTCCATTCCCCCTCTAGAACCCTATATGCTAGCTTTGTATACATTAGGTTAAGGTATATAGATTGAATAAGATTGAACTGGGGTGGTGAAAGAGTCCAGCATTCTTTTAACACTTCCAAAAGAGAAGCCTTTTTGTCCTGCCTACTGGTCAAAACACTGGTTTAGCCTTTTATTCACCTCTAGACACAAAAGTACTAATACAGCAGAAAACCTGATGCATTTTTGTATCTATGAAAGCCTACAATATTTATCTTAATTTACCTGGCTAAAAGCCTTGTTAGTATATTAATGCTCATTAATGCCTTACTGCTTAGCCAGTAAGATCTTTAAGTCCACCAGTTCAATAGGATGAATGCAGCACTCCAATGCTTCTAAAAATCCAACAATAAAGGCTTGTGTGTCTTAAGTCTGTGGCGTGATGCTGAGCCACCAGCTGGGATGTACTGACAACAGTGTAGTCAGGGAGACTGTCAACCTACTCTGTTGCCAGAGGTGTAGATGAAAGAGGAATCTCTGGGAAAAATGGTTAGTGCAGAGGCACTTGGAATCTGCACTTCAATTATTTATTTACAGTTGCAAAAATTTTGAAACCAAAGTGAAGTTCTTTTCTTTACTCCCTGAGCAGTCACAAAATTTATATAAAATACATAATCCAGGAAAATTTTCCCTATCCCCCTTACTCCTGTACCCTAATGAGTTTGCTTCCCTAGTATGAAAATCCCAGTTGTGTTCCACAATCCCATTAATAAAAGAAGAATTTGATCTGTAATCTATAAATTATTGCTGACCAAAGCCAACAAACGAAGATTCTCCTTAGGCCTCACTATCCATCATTGCTCTTATCCACCCCAAAAGCCTGCCAGAACAAACGAGATTGGTACTAAATCAGTAAATGTGTGCTGGAAAGTAAAGAAAGAAATCTGCTTCCAGAAATGAGGATCCTTTATAGACAGTATCTTCCCTCAAGACATTTCCTTTAAAATTCAGTGGTTATCTAGCATAAATGATCTCTTTGGTCACACTTACAGAAGCATATGGGTGTTAAGTACATAGGAGAAGAGCAAATAGGAGCATTAAGAGTTGTATTTATAAAAACGTATTTCCAAAATGCATCAAAAAGTACTCTGAACACAAGAGCAGAGTAGATTAGACCTTCAATTAAAAATTAAAAGCAAAAAAACTTTTTCTGTTATAAAAGGTTCCATCTTGACAGCTCATAAATGTGAAGCTCCATATTTACCTGCAGAGCAGGGCAAAGTTTTTCCACCTCTCTCACATAAATTCATCAGCAAACCTCCACGCTGACCTGAAGGTTGCACTGCTAAGTGCAAGAGTGTCATTTGCTCAGCTTTCCTGTGAGCCTGGGACCCCTCTGCTGAGAATTCCAAGGATGGATGTCAGTAATGACAGTCACTACAAACAGACTTATTTTTATCACTACTCTCATGGTTGGAAGGGACCTTCCCTGACCTAGAAAAAGGGCCTCAGAAGTTCAGTAGATGTTAGTCACCCAGTAAGGGAGGACAAAAGAAGAGAATGAAGAATGACCAACCAACAGCAATCACTGACAGAGAAAATGCGGATTCAAAATCAACACAAACTCTCCTGCACAAAAGCACAAAAGTTGTCATTTTCCTTTCTTTTTGTCTTCTCTCCACTGACAACAGACCTTTTCACAGCTTCTCTGGCACCTTTCATCTGACTAACTTCTGTCCAGCCTCCATCTTTGCTCACATCCTCTCCCCTCCTGTTTTCAGCCCATCCCTCCCTAGCTGCTTCTCCTTAAAAGAGACAGAATAGGCTTCCATATCTTTAAAGCAAGTTCCCATCAGACCACTCACCTGTAAAAGTATTTTTCTTCTTTTTATCACCAAACATACCAACTCATTCTCAAATTCTTTTAACTTGTTCAAGTCTAAAACTCCCCTGTGCATTGTTCCCATAAAGATGTTCTTAGTAGGGTCTCTCCCAGTTCCTCAACAGTACTCCCAGACTTCTATTCTCTCCAGGCTTCCTTCACTTTCAGCAACAATCACCACATACATGCTTTCTTTTTCACACTGTTCTCTTCCTATACATACAATTTCTCACCTGCAGTCTAAGCAAACAAAACACCTCAGGGCTTTGACAAAGCCTTTGCTCCTCCTCCTCCCACCAGTTTTCTTAGGCTCTCCATCATCAGGCCAACCCAAGGTTTAACTACCACTGTTTCTACAGTGAGTCACAAACCAATTGCTGCTCTTTTGTTTTGCTTTGCTCTACCATATCCAGTGCAGCAGATTTTCCAGTTGACATATTCCACTTCAGACAAAACTGTGTATTTTCTCACAATCTCCCATGTTATTTATCCCATCTGACTGCACGTAGCTGTCATCACTCACACATTGTAGATAATCTTTGATTCTTTCTTCTCCTCAAATACACAGCCTTGTATCTAACCAGTTTAATGCTATCAACAGATAGAATCACAGAATTGTAGGGGTTGGAAGGGACCTCCAGAGATCACTGAGTTCAATCCCCCTGCAATGCAGGCCCCCTACAGCAGGCTACCCAAGTAGGTGTCCAGGCAGGTCTTGAATATCTTGAATATCTCCAGAGAGGAATCCACATCCTCCCTGGGAAGCCTGTTCCAGTGCTCCATCACCCCTACTGAGAAGTTCCTTTGCATTTCGGTGCAGAACTTCCTATGCTCAAGTTTATGGCTGTTTTCCCTTGCCCTTTGCTCACAGACCACTGAAAAGAGGTTGGCCATCTTCCTTTGACTCCCACACTTAAGATATTTATAAACATTAAAAAGATCAACTCTGAGTCTTCTTTTTTCAAGGCTGAACAGACACAGTTTGCTCAGCCTTTCCTTGTAGGGGAGATGCTTCAGGCTCTTTATCATCTTTGTGGCCTCTGCTGGAGAGGAGATCCCTGACTTTTTTTTGTAACGGGGAGCCCAGAACTGGATACAATACTCCAGGTGAGACCTCACCAGGGCTGAGTAGAGGGGGAAGATCACTTCCCTTGACCTGCTGGCCACACTCTTTTTAATGCATCCCAGAATACCATTGGCCTTCGTGGCAACCAGGACACACTGCTGGCTCATGGCCAACCTGCCATCCACCAGGACACCCAGGTCCATCTCCTCAGAGCTCCTCTCCAGCAGATTATTCCCCAACCTGTATTGGTGCATGCGGTTTTTCCTCCCTAGGTGCAATACTCTATGCTTGCTCTGGCATCCTGATCTGTGGAATCACAAAATCACAGAACTATAGGAGTTGGAAGGGACCTCTGGAGATCATCTAGTCCAAACCCCCTGCCAAAGCATAGACCTTCTTCTTCCCTTTGATCTTATCCATGAGCTCCTTGCTCATCCATACAGGTATCCTGCCTCCTTTCCCCAGTGTCCTACTCTAAGGGATGCTCTGGTCTTGAGCATGGAAAAAGTGCTGTTTAAATGTTGCCCAGCTCTCATGGTCCCCATTACCTTCCAGCACTCTAGACCATGACATACCCCCAAGTAGGTCCTGGAAACAGTAGAAGTTGGTCTTTTAGTAAAAGGCCAGCAAAATTACTCAGTGATGACACATATATAACACGTATGTTTTCTGACTTTGTATGCTTTCTCTTTTTGTTGCTGACTTTTTTCTTCATTTTTTGGCGCACCTTTCCACAGTTCCTTCAAAAGAGGGAAAAACTAGGACCTGAGTCACAGTATAACTATTCTTGTGAATCAACTGCAAAAAATGTACTCCACGTATTGAGTTCAAACATACAAAAAACCTTCAAGTATACATGAAAAAAAAAAGAAAAAATACGTTCTACCATCCACATTGTGCTGCTCCCAGAAAAGAATCTGAGCTACTGTCTCACTGTAATGATGTATAGTGAGGGTAAGAGCTTAACATTAGAGGAAATGGGCAGCTACTAGTGTCTATTGATTTTTATTGAATTATTAATGGATCTTCAGAGAAACCGAGTGAGTTGGATTATAAGCGTTAGCATTCTTGTAATTGAACTAATAAGAGGTTGTTTTAGCTTGACTAGACTGCTAAAGCATCAATTAGACGAAAAATAAATTCCAGTTATTGGATTTTCATATAAGGTGTGCTCTTTTCTCACCCTCACTTAAACTGCATACTTAACATACATATATATCCACACATGGTGCTCATTTTGGTGGTCTTCCCTTCACATCAGTTTAAATCTCTGATCCTTGCTTAAGTTCATGATTTTTCTTCCTGACTCCTGCAGCTTGAGAACAGGATATATCCTTAAAATAAAGTCTAAGTGTCATGGCTTTATGATTTTTGTTACTGGTATTCCACATCATAACATCATGTATGGCACTGGGAGATAAAGAACTAATGTTCTAGTTCCATGGACTGTTGAATTTCCAGGTACCTGGTTCTCTGAAGAGAAGAAGAACTACATACCACAGAGGACTTTGCATTCCCATTTTCCACTCAGAGGGAAAGATAAAACTGCACATAAATCCTGGGACTTCTCTCTTTCGTTTGTCATCTCAGCAGTGGAGGTTCCCTAGCCATCTCACCTTCAGCTTTAGAGTAAGGCATTTGGTTTCAGACACTCTCACACTTTATTTGATTTATTAGCTTAAATTCCAATTATATTGTATTATATTGTGCTATTTCACATTCCAGTATCTTACTTACTAAATTAATTTTCCTCCTCAGATCATTGCTGCTGTTTTGTTTTTAGGCCCATCTCCCTACTCTTTACCTTTCTCTCCCTTCCCCTTTCCCAGGACATGGGTCCATGGGTCCCCTGCCCCATTCATCACGGAACCAGGCCAAACCAGTCCGTAACCACTGATAAAAAGTCACGCAAGGTCTACAGTCCTTGACAGAAGCTCTAGATAGCTTAGAAAGGATACAATACAACATTACAGCGTTTCAGAAATACAATTTTCAACAGTACAAAGACTTGTTTTTATTTCACTTTGCCCCAGTTTTTTGAAAGAGAAGGCTGACTGTTGAAAAAAAACTGCCCTTGTTAAACGTGCAGTAGGAGATAGCACTCAACAGTTTCCAGGGCAATTTAGACTCCTGGAAGAAAATGCGATCTTCATTTCAGCTTCAGGAAAGCATTGCTGGACTCTGCAGACATTATGCATTTTAAAAATATATATCACAGGAAATTTTTGAAAACAAATATTGTCTGCCATCATGTAATGTTTTACTTGGCAAACTGCATCTTCTTACTATTTAATTTCTTATAATTAATTCATATGGTAGTGTATACATGATAAAACAAGTAATTATATATAGCTATCTGTCAGACATGAAAGCATCCCGGGGGCTCTCCTTACGCACCAAATAACTAGTCTGATGTAGCTGCACACTGAGAATAAAAATGATGTTGCATGTGATTAATTAGTGAATTCCAGAAATTAGAACAACTTACTGAAACTACAGTTCAAATCCATTTCCCTTCAGTGGTACAGTGTGTCTCATATAGATCTATTAATTTCAACATCTAAACAAATCTCTTTTTTTGTTTCAAAAATATGACAGCATCTCATTTTCAACTATGAATTTCAAGAATTATTTTAATATTTTTGTTTTCCACTATTCTGAAAAAGAATGAAGAGTGATAATAGTTTTACAAATAAACTACTGGTCTATATCAGATTGTACCACAAGTGTTTTAAAACTCCTCATCAGAAGAAAGACATATGCATATAGGGTAGCATCTATGGTAACGGACCATGTGGGTGGGTAAGACTGCATCTGAGGTTTGGGCAGGATCTAAAGCATGCAGTATATTTCCACAAACTATTCAGTAAAATACTGCATGTTCTACAAAAATAAGCATCAGTATCACAGCTCATCTCTCAACAGACACCCAAATGGCCAGAGTATCATAACAGATATAATCGCTGTGGCTGTTATTGCTCTGCGTGCTTTATAAAAGTCAATATTTTAAAATCACTCTGGTTTAATGTCTAGCATCTCTGTGCATTTGTTACAGCTCTTAGGGATCCAGCCTCTACATATTGTAAGACTTATTGCACATACAGACTGAGGTTGGAAAAGTTATGTAAGGATTTTCGTACTCTTGAGCACAGTAGAAGCATCTCTCTCTTTCAGCAGTCATCTCCCAGCTACAAATGAAAACTGGAAATGAAGGTAAACAAGATTAAAGTTACGTTTTCTTTTCTCTTGTGTTTAGATTGCAAATTTAAGCACTTCTTATGAAAACATTTACCCTATTTTCTCCTTGTAAAAGAATACACTGTATGTTTTATTGCAAGGGAAAAATGGCTATCCTCAGTAAAAGAATGCCTCTCCTTACCAAGTACTAGAAGTGTACGAGTTAAAAGAGATTCCACAAAAATCTCTTTGTAAGATATGTTTCAGGTGCTTTTTTTCTTAGCAACATCATTGTCAGTCTTGGCTATGGGTAGATGGTAGAATCAGTCTGAACATTCCTTCCACAGAGGGAATTAAAATCAAGTAACACTAAGTCACATCCTTCAAACTGTAAAGGTACAGACTTTGCCACTGTTACAGGCAGGGGCACTACCTGTATTCAAGTAAATACTATGCTTTATGCACCAGTGTCAGGTATATTTCCAGTACATCCTATGTTAAGAATTCTTTATTTTAGTGGTTCTTAATAAGAACCACTGCAGATAAGCCATACTGGCACATCAGAATTGGCCTGAAAATTCTTCACATGTGGATTTCTCAGTTACATAATGATGGAAATAAGTTGGCATCTTCTGCCTTTGCTGTGAAAAAAATATATAAATAATTGATAATACATTAACTGCTTAATATGAATATTTAATGTTTAATATAAATACTTTAATTGCTTTTTAATAGAGATTTGAAAGGAACATTCTGCCTCCCTGGAATGGAAGCATTTCTATCTACTTTATTAGCTTTTCAACCCAACCCAAAAATGATAAGGAAATGATTCAAACACTACCAGTTGACGTAGATGAGAAACTTCATTTCTTAAATATATGTGATATGTGATACTATTGCTGTAGCTTACTTCCAAAAAAAAAAAAAATTTAGCTAAGAAGACAGAAGCTCACCTTAGCAAAACAGTACTACACAGCTGCTAAGCAGGACTCTCACCCAAAGAATATTATGCATACCATAAAGACAGCAAAGCTAGCACATATCACAGCATTGATTACTCACAAGATTTAAAGTAATATATTTAAATACTCAGGGATTTATCTGCATTTCAGATGCCTTCATCTGATTTACTTTTATTCTTTTCAATATTACATTCCCTAAAGAGAAAATGTGTCACTGATTACTGCAGTTGGCCAATATGATTGAGTATGTATCCTATCGCAATTTGATGAGGTCCTCCTGATGATTTCCAAACAAGCGTTGTTTCTAACCTACTTTGGACATCTACTTTGGAAAGAGATGGTTCATCCTCTAAGACTCCTTACTTTCTTCAGCCAAAGATCATTCAAATCAAGACAACTTATTCAAATGCAGATCTCTGCACTGACGACTCCCTTGAGTCTCCCCTCGAAAGAAAATTATCAGTAAAACTGATAAAATTCTCAAATGTAGACAAAGTCACTCAGTCTTTGGTATTATCTTAGCTGCTGTGCTTGTAACTGGGACAAACATGGCAAAAGAAATGACACTAGGAGAGTAACTGAGTAAAAAGGGTAAGTTAGAAGAAAACGGGAAATATGGTTTCAAAAAAGTATGTTTAATGATATTAAATGCTTCAAAATATTGTTAGGATAAGTTAGCTATGTCGTGTACTGTGCAAGTAGTACAACTACATTCCCATATATCAGAAAATAAATGTTATGGTCCTCATAACCACGACGTAGATCTGGGATTGTGGACAGTAATCAAGAACCCACCAGTCATTCATTCCTCCCCATCAGCAGGATAAGGGGGAGAATCAGATAAGCGAAAGCAAGAAAAAAAATAACGGATTAAGGTAAGGAGAGTTTAAGAAGTGAAGGAAAAAAAAAAGGAAAAAAGAAAAAAAAGAAGAAATGCAAATGCAATAACTCACCAATTCCCACAAGCAGACTGATGCTCAGACAGTCTCCAAGCAACAGCTCCCTTAGCTCCTATTGCTGAGCATGAATTTATATGTCATGGAATATTCCTCTGACCACCTGGGGTCAACTCTCCCAGCTGAGCCCCCTCCCTTGCCTTTGCCTACCACTTGCTGCTAGGGAACTGAGAAATAGAGAAGGCCTTGACATCACACAAGCACTGTTCAACAACAGCCAGAACGCTGGTGTATTATCAGTAGTGTTATAGTAAAAATCTAAAAGAGCCCCCAGAGCTTACAAAAGACCACTGCATTCTCCCGTCTTCTTACTTGAGCTTACCACCTTCTCTATTTAATCAGCAGCCCTTAGAAGTGCTCCTGATGTGAAATCAAATTTTGCACAGAAATAGTTGAGCACTATTGTTTGAGGAATGATACGGTGCATGTTAACAGTTTAAGTTCAAGGATATGAGAAAGAACATTTACAGCTGCTACAAGCAGATTATTTGCAAACCATCTTATTTTAGCTGATGTCTAGACTTGCCGTCTGAGTAAATTTCACTCTCCGGATGCACCAATACATCCTGGCAGCTAAGAGTCACAAACTTCATCCTTAAAAACTTCTTCAGTGTAGCTCCACCACCACTGATGTAGTGGGCACTCAATGCTATCTCAAATGTATCCTGGAGGATGATTGTCAGTTTGAGAGGACTGCCAAGAATTCTATATTCAAAAGCACCTACACAGCATAATCCATACACAACCTATCCATAAGGTATCTCAAACCACATAACAACCTCAGGCAGAAAGTAGATTTCAGAGTACTTGGAATACAGCTTAGAGCATGTAAATGAGGAAATCCCAACTCTTAAAAGTACTGCTTTTAACAGTCCTCAAAGGAAAGTTAAATGTGATATAAATATTAATAAATATTATTATTACAAAACATAAAAGCATCTACCATAACGGTGTCTAGAGACATCGCATAGCTTTGGAAAAGCATCAGTTCTTTCTAGGACAGAAGCGAAACTCTTCCATCATTCAGAGGAAATTTATGCAGCTTTTCAACAGCAATACTGAAGCCAGCTTCGAACATTTTTATTTTTGTTCTACCTTAAGGAAGAGTTCCACCAATGGAAGTATTATTATTTCTGTTTATTCTTTGAATTGTAACAGTACTTAGGCATGAATCAAGATTGGTGAAGTCTGGCTCTAATACAGAATAAATGACATCCAATTTTGCAGTTTATTTTAAGTTTGTTAAGTCAGAACACAGAAAAAGCTATCATATTCACAGGCTCTAGCCATTACAAAATGTCATCTCTGAAAAGCTTTGTGTTGTCATTTGTACACTTGGCATTTGATAGTAATTAAAGCCACAACGCCACTTGCAAAAAGAGTTTGTGCTGAGAAAGGGAGCTTTCAGCCATTCAGGATGAGAAACAGGACTCCAAAAAAACTTGGCATTGCACTATTGTTAATGCACCCTTAATGTTACATTTTTTTATATTAAGATTGAGCACCTTTCCAGAAATTAGCAACTCAGACCCCAAAGTGCCCACTTAGGCTGGAAAAAGGGATGTGTGCCTCTGAACAAATACAGGTATTACAGTCTCATTGGTCTTCTGCCTCTCAGCTTCCACAAAAGCAATCCTAAGTTTCCATCTGTGTCCTTAGTCCCCCTGCTGCCAGCATGCAATCTCTGCACTCAGTCAGAGATGACCAGCCAAGACCAACTGTTGACCCATGTGCACAAAGTGCATAGTTACAGTGTGTGCTTCCACTATGGCACTCTATGGGCAGCACAGCCTTAACTTCATTCTTGGCTATGAGAACCCCACATGACATAACCTCATGAACTGTAAATCTTCCTAATGGGATTTGCTGTCTTCAGTGTGTAACTGGATCAGGTTCTAAATCATATATATTTTTAGTACATAATTTCTGTATCCATACACAGTAATATAATGATTAATTTTGGAAACGATGTCATATGCCATATGGAAGCATATGAGCTAAGAAATCTTCTCAAAAATTCATCATGCTGAATTCACACTGTGAATTCACAAACTGCTAAATCAACTTATGATATGGATGCACTGATCTTGCATATGATAAACTAATGTGTCCTCGTCTAAACATTTCACCAACAGTGATGATCAAGAAGCTTTCTATTTTTTCCTCGTTACATGCTTGGCAAGTTCTTCTCATAGCAACAGACTCTAATTTGAGTGATGTGGAGATCACTAAGAGCATAAATTGTTTTTCTGCTTTTCAGTCAGCAGAGAAAGAACGCAGCTGTAGAAAAAAAAAAAAAAAGCCCTCCTTAACCACCTGATTTGACTGTGATTCCATGGCTTCAGTACCCTCCTCAAAATGGAAATGGCTGATGAGTTCCCTGAAATACAGATCTACAGCCTTAGCCTCTGTGTAAGTCCCAAAGGACTGAGTGACAAAAATGACTGGTGCTGCAACAAAGAACAAGCTACACAGCTGGTCCTGGTGTCAGATGCCTGCTGGGATGTTTGTTTCTGCATGATTTTTAGTTCTACTTCTTACAGCACGTTTCTAGCAAATGACTGACTGTATACATTAAGCAGAGATGTATGTTCCTTTCATGAAAACAGACATGAATTCTCAAATCTGACTTCACAGATGAGCATTAATGCAGCTACTAATTCAAGTAAGCTGCAGGCGTTAGCTTCTGCAGAATTCAGCCAAAGGAACTGTCTTAAAAGGCCCCAATCCATCCCATTTACTTGTCTGTCACCAGAGAATAGTCCTGGTATTAGGTGGGACTACAGAGTACTGTAGACTCTACTCAGAGGCACTTAATTTTCAGCTCAGCTGGCTAAATCTGAACCAAATTGCTCATTAGTCAAAGGCCATGCTGCTGATAACACTTAAGCTTTAGTGTAAGAATGGCTTGATGGAACACTAGTCTTATGCCTTTGATACTAATGGTATGGGCTTGCAGAATCAGGGTTTTCATGAAGAAGAGTAACAGTGAAAAAAGCAGATGATTGTGCAGAAGACTTCAGCTTTCAGTGCCGCAGTGGGGATGTTTTGTTTCACGGGATTACACGATAAGAATGTAAATATACAAATTTTAGAACATCACTTCTGATTAAGTAGCTGGTTGTTCCCTGATATCAGAAGAGCCTCTAAAATTATAAACCGTCCTTCAGTATGACTAACTAGTTTCTAATTAACACTAATACCTAGTCTATTGTGTTAACTTACTGGGGAGGGGGAATGGAAAAGGAGAGTGGTGAAAAGAGTTATACAGAAATGCCATCATGATGGTTGACTTTTAGGTTGCCGGAATACCTGAATATCATGAACACAGAGGAAAACTTTCTTATGGAAATGTACCTCTACTTCCAGACCTCAACCATAGCAACTTGCAACTTTAACACCAATGAGAACTTAAAAAGAATTAATTGGGAGAGAGAATTATTTTAGCTGATGAATATGCTGCATAACTAACTCATCACATTTAATAGGCCCATCACTTTGACAACTCATGAATCAATATGTTCTTCCCACAGAGCATTACACAGTGGAGCTGAGTATCTTTGCAAGGTATTACCTTCACAGTATGCGTTGTCCTCTCGAAGGGCCCTGAAGCCATCTCGGCAGCTACAGACAGCTCTGTCATCTAGGTTTCGGCAGACCGAATGTTCCATGCAGTTATGTCCTTCAGTGCAAAAGTCATGGCCTGTTCAGAAACAAGTACAATTGAGGACTAAAATGAATCCATGAATTATAAATTGCCTCTGTAAAAGACAGGGGCAGTTAAGTCAAAGAATATGTTTCTATTGTTAATGAGATACAGAAAAACAAATTGTACCAAGCATGCAGTGGATGAAAGGTGTAGTAAAGGGAACAGACTGTCTTTAGGTCTTCGCTTTAATTTCAGGTTATGCCACTGATCTGAAAGCAGCTGGATAGGTGGCTTGCTTAAATCTGCTTACAGTCTCCTTGTCACTGTTAAGTAATTTTTAGAGCACATTTCATAACAATGCATTTTTCTTCCCTTAGGTTTTTTGTTGGTTTTTTTTTTTTTCAAACTTTTATAGAAGAGCTCAGACATTCAGTAGCTCATTTACTAATGGGATTACTTTTTTTTTTACCTAGCACTTACATTCCCAAGTGTTTTTGCAATCTTTCCCCATTTAACTAAAAGGCTTTGATTAGCATTGACTTGTTTTGCTCTTCTCTTCCCTTCATCTTTTTCTTTCAAGCTCCATTGACTGAAAACTCTTCCCAGATTGCCTCTGCCATTCCATTTCAGAGAAATTTATTTTTGAAAATCTTACCTTTTGGCCTTCCTTATTTTCTTCCACACCTAATTTTCCATTTCAATTTTTCTTAAGTGTGTTCTCTATGGCAACTTAATTATGAATTTTTGAGATTCTGCAGTTCCTTTCCAGGCTACAAGATTTAGAATGAGCCTTTCAACTCAGCAGGCTGTTGTTGTTTTTTTTAATACCGTTATGTTTGCTCTCACTGAAATCTTATCTATAAATCTGCCTTTATTATGCTAAATCCAAGCCGTCTGCAGTAACTGACTTGAAGATTCCAAACTTCCACATCTGTCTATTAAGATGTGATGTTTGTCTCCATTATTTTCTCAGCAATCTTATTTGTTTAATGTTTTCCTCTGTAACTGAAACATCAGAATTGGTCAATCAGCAGTACTTCAATGGCCTTTGCCAATGACTCTTTCCTTGTTTCAAAATCTCCCATGGGAGGACTGAGGAATGTGGGTCAGGCTTGGGGCACCAGACTGGTGTAATAGCAGCAATTCCAGAATGTATGCTAGAATTAGGTTGTAACATTGGCCTCTTACGAAATAACAAACAAGTATTTGCTGGTGGTAGAGAATAATATTTTTAACACTCCATTGGGCTTCTGCTTCATATTTTGATATGAAGCAGCTTTTATCCCTAAATCATATGCCTATTTATGTTGACATCAGAAAAATCTGAGCAGAAAACTCTCTAATGCCAATGTGACGTTAGAAAGCCAGCATTCCTTTACTTTCTCAATACGTACCAGGGAACTTGATAAATCAAGCATGCCCTCTCAGAATTCAGGTCATGCATTTAAACAGTTAAGATATACATACGTAATACATTGTCATACATATTCATTCTTTTCCAAGAACTCATTAATTTATGCTAATGTTCCTCTTAGCGTGCATGGTGGGGGCCTATGATGGTCCTAGGCCACCTACTTCCTCCTCTTTATTCCATCTTCTCCTTCGTCACAGTGCCCTTTGCCTCACCTTCAGCTGTTTTTCCCTCATTCTGGCAGATCTCCATTGCTTGTTACTCCATGCACTATGACTCAAAACAGTTTATATGAAACCCAAGAAAAAGTCCTTGCACCTGATGGATGCAAAGATAAAAGCAGTCTATTGTGACTTCAATGCTTCTGTGAGGCAGGACCACTCAGAAATACAAGACTGTTCCCATACCAAGCAGATGAAAAACTGGAAAGTTTTAGAACTTAGTACACATCAATTCCTTTTTGCTAAACTAATATATTGGTCCTTAAACTAATATGTTGATCACTATTGCTAAGCCAGCCTATATCAATGTCAGACAGGCAAATGGCAGACTCTGTTTGTCAGTTCATACTCAAGTTTTGAACTTGGGCAGATCATAAGCAATGCAAAGCAATAGAAATCAAGCTGAAAAGGTGAAAAGAAAGTCCATAAAGGCAAAAGTTTTTAGTATTTAAGCTCAGTGATATGGTCATGATACAAACATCACAGACCTTCAAGTACAGTAGAGACTAATGATTACAGTTCTTTCTTTTCTGCTATGGATAAAGAGAAAGGTTTGGCTAATTTTACTTGCATGACAAAATTTACCATAACTACCACAATGGTGTTATCTAACATTGCATTTCTGTTAGAAGCAAAAAGTTCTGCAGTTCTACATGCATTACAGGCTTTTCAATACTCAGCAAATATTTGGTAAATGTTTGGTAACAGCAAACAATGTGTGTCAAGAGCAACCTCTGCCCATGGTGATATTTGCTCTTTCCCCTGGTGTTGTCTACCTCATTGAAGTCTGATTTATTAACAAAGCAACAGTCGTATTTTTTGATTTCCAGGTCTGGATTTCTTTGCATCAGACTGGTATTTCATAACTAAGAATGCCCATGTTATCCAGGAAGTGGATGATAGGGTGTTTTGTTTGTTTTTTTTTGTTATTTTCTGAAGATTCTTAACTCAGCTGTATTAACGCTGCTGTTTAAAAAATGCTTCTTGAATCTATATTTCATGAGAAGCCATGATAGCATGGATCAGGTAGGGCTGAAAATGATCAGAAAGCACTAATCTGACATATACTAAAATTTTCTAGCTTTACCAGGGACGACGAACACAGAGTTATTTTCTCTAAGCCACACAAGATTTTATAGAAAATTATCATGAAAAGAATTCTTTTAGACTGTGATAGTCTTCTAGAGCTATCAACTTTTCTTAAGCTCTTTTCTTCTACTTTCTTCTTATCTCTCCACTTGATGTCATTAATCATATCTTTCGTGTTTCCGCTTAGCAGCACCAAAACAAGTCTAGATACATTCTTCTTTTCACTGAAGTGTATCTAAAGTCAGCCCAGGAGTCTAACATCTTCTTTCATGCCAGGGATCAATTCATCATTATTTAACATTAGGAGAAACAGATATAGCCACTTGAAGTTGCAATTGCTTATATCTTTGAAGATACTAATATTACTGAAGATCAAAAGACTGGGCTCAAGACAGAATGCTTCCTGCACCTCTGCCCTTTGGAAAAGACCAGTACCTGTGTGACAGATAAAGTCAGACAATGTACCAAAACAGTGCTCAGAGCTTCTGCTTGTAGATGCAGAGTACAACTCCAAACAGATCAACAATATATGACACTCTTTGAACAACTGCAGAGCACAAACTGTTCTCCAAAGCAGACATCTCAAAGCATTTTCGAAGGATACTGGAGAACACAGATATTTTTCCAGTCTCATTTTGTTCAGACAACAGAATGAGTGAGGAATAGAAAATCACTAATCATGCATACCATTTCTTTGAATTTTCACCCACATTTGACTGGAGTTAAACACCAGTGAACGTCTCACACAGTTTACACTATAAGATATTTTACACAAATTTTAGACACCATGACACAGGAATTGTCGACTCAGATTCACAAAGTCTAATGTGATTATGTGTAGGAGTGTCATAATCAAAAAGATCACAAAAAAAAATCTATATAACCTGTAAGAAAACTGCACTGAGCTTATATATATGTCCTGTTATTTTCTTACCTTTACATATTTTGCAGCAACTGTGAGACAATGGAATCTGTTGAGATTCTGGGCAGTTCAAAGTTGCACAACTCTCTTTTGGAATACGCTGCATTTTGTGATCCTGTCAGATGGAAGTAATTGATTGTTATTGTGAAAGAAGATAAAGGATAACTTTAGTTGGCTTTTGAGATTGCAATGTACAAACAAACAAACAAACAAACAGAAAAAAAAAAAAGAACTATGCTGAATCTGGTCACCTTTAAAACCATTTAAAAAAACAACAGCACAACAGAAGCATCAGGAACTATCGTATGCTAAAATCTTTCCAAGTAAGAGAAAGTATAGAAGCTGTTTGATTCTTTACCTTAGCTTACAAGCAACTTGCCTCAATAGTATTTCCTAAAACCACGTTCAAAAGAGCAATATTTTTTCTCAAAAACAGAGTTAAGTTATAATATATACTCTAAAACAGCTTTCTATTCATATAGCATATAAAACTTGAACAACTCTGATCTCAGTGCTGTAGTTGAAACACTGAGGGAAACAGGCACTGATTCTGTCTTAGGAAAAGGTTTCTTATTAAACTTGGACCAGTATCTAGAAGCATCTAATGTCAAGATGCTCTCTGAATATCTTCAGGCATTTAGTGCAGGTCACACACAATCACTGCAGTATGACCACAGTGAAATGCCTACCTTAGCAATCAGGTTACCACAGAAATACCACCTTTAATATCTTCTGAAGTGCTCTATTCATGATATAGCAAAAACAGAAACCAAAGTAAATAAACAAACAAAGCAATAACAGATTCCTCCTCTGCCATAGAATCAACAATTTGGTTTAAGTATGAGCTCACTGACTTCAGGGCCCTGTACTTCACCATGCAACGAAATCCCTCATGAATATACTATTGCATATTGTATTATTACTACAGACTTAGTGTTTGATTTTAAGTCATCTTTAAACATAATATATAACGATGAAATCAAAATTACCACCCAAATTTTACATTAAACAATCCAACCCAAACCTGAAATCCCACTATATCAAACCAGATGCTGATGATACTATAAAACAGAACAAACAAAAACCAGTCATCTTTCAAAATAAAGAAAATAACCTTTGATAGAAATAATACCAGAGTAGTCTGGATTGCATTTAATTTTTTTTACAGATTCTAATAAGGAAGAGAATGTTTAATTCACTCATTTTGCAATATTTAAACAGAAAATTGCATAAGTGCATGCCCATAGCAGACACAATTGTTGTTTATGATGTTTAAAGTCATGTACAACTTGAAATAAGGAATTCTCTACACCGCCTTGATAACTTCACCATAAGCCTCCAACCACTAAATCAGTGCTTGTGCCAGTCTCCCTTGTGTTGGGGTTACAAATCATATTCCCTTATGAGAATTCCAGCGTCAATATAATAGTGTCAGCCTATGACTTCCTGGCTGACCCACACGATTTACAGTGCAGGGATTTTCTTCTCTGAAATACCATTCACGTGGCTGCTCATCAGAAACAATATATACTTCAGACCTTGAAAAAGATAATGTGAATCAAAGCTGCTGCTTAATATTTGAACCAGGACAAGCAGTAACATCCAGCATCATCAACAAAATAAACATGAACATGGTCAAAGGAGGCATTTTGTTCACAGTACGGATCTGCTACATGCAAGAAAGACAAAATAACACCATATAACTTCTGATGAGTGTGAATTCATCACTGAACTAATGTCCCAGGTGCTACACTGAAGAACACAAGCTCTCAGTCCTGAAAACCACACTACTGAAACATCTGTTTTCAAAATTATCATCTCCCTGCAGAAGCAGGTAGGAAGGGCATGCCAAAGGGAAGGAGAAAGCAGGCCTGAGAGCAGAGGACTGACTCTGAAGTCTAGGCATAAACTGCTACACCACTGTGAATTTCGTAGCCAGAAAGGATTCTATACCTCAGTTACTGAGTCATTCTGGATTTCCTGCAGCCCCATGGAGTTTGTACAGTGTTAAGTACAGCAGTTAAATCTGCAGACCTCTGCTGCAGCTTCATGGAAGTTTTCCCACCCATTCCCTGCCCTAGAAACATGCATTCAGTTTTTCAGCCCCCCGCTGCAGCACATATCTCCCTGCCCAGAGATATTCCCACCCCATCCCTTTGGCCCAACAGCAAACTGAGGCCTGCCACAGCAGGCAGGTGACTCAACCTGCAACAATGCCCTGGAGTATATTTTGTTCTTCAAGTGCATTTGTGGTCTGCAGAGCATCTGTATTCTTGCAGCACGATGAGATCAACAGCACGGCATGTTCTGCTTACGAATCAAATGACAAGTCTTCTAATTTCCAACATAAGAAACAGAACTAGACACCCAACATGCTCTTTTTTTTCCTTCTCTTTCATCTGTCTTTTCCACTCAGGATTATCCTGAAGTCTAAATTATGCCCTCATTGCGTTTGTTCATCATTTGCACCTGGGCTCATAATTGTGAACAATAACACTGCACACATGTCAATGGAAAAATAATATAGCCTGCTAGATCTTGTTACTGATGATGATGAGGATATGTAAAGAGGAAGGAATGCAGTTCAATCATCAAGCTGTGTAATCAATGCTTACAGCTCTGCAAAGCAAGTGTATTTGCAAAATTTGCTGTGGAACTCAGTAAGACAAAACAAACACGGGATGCCTTACATGAATTTTTTGTTGCTACTTCCTAGGGTGGACCTGCCTGTATAATAGTGGGACTTTGATATCTCTAACATGCAAGAATTTTTTTTCATAAAAAATGTTCTTACCTTGCACTCAAACAGAACACAGTCCCCTGAGCCTGAATACACCGTCTCTCTTTGTCCTTCAAAGTAGGTTCTGCCTTCAAATATGCACACCGCTTTGGGAGAAAATAAAATACATCACAACGATTTTGTATTAGTACACTGTTGATAGAACCTATGCACTTCTTTAGAGGTAACAGCATTTTAACATTTTAAAACTGATTTAGCTGTGAGAGAATATTCTAAAGCCACCTGCAGGAATCTGGATATCACAGGGAAAAAAAAAATCAGAGAAAAAAAAAGATGAAAGAACCACAAAGGCATGTATAAATAGAAGGTGAAGGATGGTGGAACTGATGGTGAAGTACTCAGAGAGACAAAGAGGGCAGAAGAAATGCACTGCAGGTCACACAAGGAAGGTACAGCTGCTGCCTGGGAAAGAATTAAGCAGAGAAAGGCAGCTGGGGCCAGGAGATATGCAGAGCAGGGAACCATGCTCAGCAGACACGTGAAAAGCACAGAGGTGAACAAGAGCTTGGAGATATGAGAGCAGTGCAGGCAGCATTAGCAGATCCTCAGTCCTGAATTAGCAGATCAAGCATGCTGAAAAGGAATGCTGACTAATGAAGGGCAATCACAGAAGCCACATATTTGCATTTTGCCATCTGAACTACCACCACACGTTTTTCAAAGTTACATACTTGTAGCTTGATTAACCCTATTATTTACCACTACAGCTAAAATATATTAGAATATATGAATTTTACTGCACAGGTACAGACCTTCAATGACCATATTTATTTATTTTTTGTAATAGAAGTAGAGTCAAACCACATATGACAGCATGACCCAGAGCAGCTGCTGGTTACAACATGACCTGGCCTCGTGCCACTCATGCACCCTGACAGTGCCACCATTACAGCACGTGCTGATGTGGCACTTACCATACTGTTCTTCGAAGTCCCCAGTTGGTATTTAAAGGCTACGTAAAATACCTGCAAAGTAAACTACCTCTGTTTTTTTCAGAAGCATCAATTACTGCAATTACATTATACAAAGAGTAAAGGCTAAGTAACATAACTACTAGATAAAGAAAACTTGATATCTGCCTCTGCTGCTGAGAACACAGTCAAGGCTCATCAAGGAAGTATAATCGTGAAATAACAGGAGTGTGTAACTGCTTTAAAGTTTTAGATTACTGGTTTGAAGACTAATTTGTTAATCATTGACCCGGAGATATAAATCAATTTTACTGCAATTCATTTACAGAAAGATTTATCAATTCTGTTTAATGAGACAATTTGAAGACAATTTTAAAATCTCTGGATGTGCAAGTGTTTCTATTGCCTGGTCTGTGTTAGTTACCTTTACAGTTTTCCCTTTATATTTTGTCATATTTTTCTTTACTTGCAGCTCCTTGGTTTTGTAAACTTCTTATTACATTGTGAGCATATGAAAAGTCATGCTTGGAACCAATACTGAAAAAGAAGTGATTGGCATAGTGAAAAAAAAGCTGCAAATTTTTCCCAAATTTACAAATATGAGTTAAAATATCATATAAAAATAAAGTGTCTTGCATGAAATAAACCTACATAGATCTTACAAGGAGTAAAATCACAATAAGCTCCAACATCCCAAATTTCATGAATGGCAGAGTTTGCTGTCAGACTCAGTGAAGGTCCTTTATGAAGGGGGGAGTCCTAGGGCTAACAGAAGGAGCAAGTTTGCATAGCATCCACAAACAGGGGTCACAAAATGTCGAGAAAGCTTAGTACAATACAGTGCTGTACTCAAGCTCCTCTAGAAAAAAAGTATGCAGAAAAAAATCCACATAAATCTTTACTTGGGACTAACAGATCTTGAATCCAGACAGGAAAAGGAAATAGTTCAGTCATATATATCATTTCCTGTATACTCCCAGCCATGACACTAAACCAAAATACTGATATAAGCCCTTTCCCCTGTCACACACATTTCAGGCTTCCAATAGCTACTACAAATGACAAGAAAAAAACAAGTACAGCAATGCCTGAGGACCAGACAGTGGAAATGGACTGATAACACATCCTTATGCCTCAAACAGGCAGCCCGTGCCTGCTCACAGAAAAGGCAAAAGACATCAAGATCATAGCTAATCTGTCAGAAGAAAACTCTCTCCTGAAAACAAAACATTTTTAGCATATTCATATGATCACCTATGCATCTTAACAAAAAAAAAAAATTAGCATCCATGCTACCTTAAACCACAGTCCACTGAATCCAGTCATTTCATCAGCACTGGTAAACCTTTAGTTCTTCAGAGAAACTTAGAAAACAGTGTAAATGGAAAAACTATCAGAAAACAGTTCTGAAAAATCAGGAAGATATTTCTTATTTTACCCACAGCCCTTTGAAGTTTTGGGGTGTGAAATTATCGTAATGTAGTGCTGCAGTATCACAAGCATATGCTGAAAGCAAGAAAATCAAACGTCTTCCATAAAGTCTTGCAAAAAAGTTGATGAACAAAGGGACTCACAAATGCTAGGGTTGTGAGGGCAGGCAATCTATTTCCCATGTGTCTTCAAACATGAGTGGGAGATTGCTTCTCAAAGTACTGAAAATCATTGCAAAATGTGTGTTTCAAGACATGCGTGCATGGGTCCCAGCAAATCCAAGCCATGTTGACTTCTCCACCTCCACTACTTAGTACGGCACCACTGCTCCTGACCACTATCCAGCTAGAAAATTACATCTTATTAATTGAATTTCCCTAGATACAAACTTACTTACTGGAATTTGCCACAGCTTTGTCAGCAAGGCTAAAAGGCCCCCAAGTACAAGTGTCCTGCCTATACAAAGTGATCAAACTATGTTTCAGGTGAAAAAAGAAACACTTGATAACTAAACTGAAATATAACTGAAAGTAAACCGAATAATCAGAACACAATCCCAAGCTCATCTTTTACACTGCTGCTCTTAATGACTACATTCAAAAGGGACATTTCTTCTTGAAATCAAAATCAGCTTTACTTGAATTACTTCCTTCCTATTCATGTCCTGTAAAAACTGAAGGATTCCATCACATTTGGACACTTCCTGCCACTAAAAAGCTAAAAGAACTCAAAAGCTCTCAATCAAAGTACTATCACTTAATTTTTCTCTTTTCCCCTGTGCTTATCTACATCAAATGTGCTTAACAAAACACATGGGTACTTCACCTACATCAGATGCAGTCTCAGTGTTTAACATGGCTTTAGTGATGGTATAAATTCACCAGTGTAATTGACTGTCCAATTCGGTGAGCACAGAGCACACATGGAAAGATTTCTAGTAAAAGAAGGGTGCTAATCTTCTCACTCCCCATTTTCCTCCTTGAATAGCATGACCTACGTCTCAGTCAGTGTGGAACAGCATGCTTTTTCTGCCTTATGCCAGCATTTGACACAGCTAATACACATCTTATGATGGTGATGCTTCATGTCTTTATTTCCTTCAGAAATAAAGACATTTCAACAACATGAACATCTGGACTAGAACGGTGTAATTGGAAAGTCCAGCAAAGATTTAATTTCTGCCTGGCTAGATGCTCTCCAGAATGCTGTGATTAGTATGTGATTGGTATCTCTCTGGGGAAAAATATCATGTTTCATCTTCCTAACTCCTTTCATCTGACAGATAGAGTCACAGTCAAGAAATTACCCAATGATTAGTTGTTTCAGAATGTGGTAGTTATTGCTTATGTTGGATTTCATTTACAGCTGAACTACATAAACCATTTCCTCTTGCCATCAAGCTTCCACATACTCCTAGTACGAAAATATTTATTATTCGAAGTACAGTTTTCTAAGAAGGTGAAACAGGAAGTTTCTGGCAGGAAGTCTGACTATTCTTGATATATACATACGATGATACAAAGATAGGCATCAGTGCAGTGTCTAAAAATATTATTAGCAAGATCTGTTTATATCCCCATGACTAATTTATGCAGGTGAGGTAATAATAATACAGCTACTCCTTCTAGTAGCTTTAACACACTGTGGCATGGCACCTTCCTCATTTACATTCAGCAAAAAAAAAAATTTGAGGAGCCCACTGGTTATTGTGTTCAATGAAACACCAACAGCTTGTCAAACAATCACATTCACAACTTTTTTTTCTTCCCACTGGCCTCCAAATGACACTTTATTTCTGCAGTTGTGTGACCTTAAAACATCTACATAAAATCCATGACCCGTCTAACACTTGCCTTCCATTCCCTGAGTTCACAGTATGTCACTTGTGTGATTTCTCGCTTTTGTATATATCATCTTTGATATCTAGATTGTTTTTTACTTTCTCTGAGGGATGTCCCTGTGCTATCTAAGCTGTCTTGGATTCAGACTTATCACCAAGTGAACACAGAAAGTTTGGAACATTGGTAAACTCCTCAAACCACTCTATTTTCTTATATTCACAATTGCTCAATGAGTAGCAGACATAACTAGTATAAATTTTTCAGTAGTTGTGAAAGCACAACTTAATTCTTGTAATTAATTCTATGTTTCTGCAACTTTGTTTGTGTGTGTTGCCTGGGAAGCATGGGGGAAGGATACTAAGGAAAAAAATCTCATTCCTTTAAATTTCTGACCTCCTCCTTGAAATCTCCACTGTTCAGAGACCAAGGCTGAGGCACTGTATAAGACACATTAATCCTATTTTGCAAGTTTACATAGTGCAAAATCTCTACGTGGCTTTATCTTAGAAATACAGAAACAGTGGTCACCTGCCATGATTTTTTCTCTCTCAACTGCCATGCCATTATGAGACATGCTTTCACCCTCGTCTCATGTATTTTTTGCAGGGGTTCAGGCATTATTTCTTATTTGCTCACTTGCTGTTGCTCCTCTGTTGCTGCAGTCAGTGAGATTTGAGATTTGCTTCATCTTATGTCACCCCCCTCAACAATTCACAGTGATTTCAGACTTCAAGCAGGAAAATATGTTGAGGTTTTTTTTCAGTCAATCGCTGTTGAAAAGATATTTACATGCTCAGCTTGCTCAGCTGAAAAAAATAAATCTGACTTTAAATTTCCTATTGGTAAGTAATCAATTCCCAACTATATCTTTTTTTGCTACCCAGAAATGCTGAATGTCTACTGCACTGAGAACTCAATGCGACTGTTCAACAGCACTTCTTCAATCATTTAAGAGCATCTGTGATGTAAGTCATCTCCATTAACAGACTGTTCAGTCACATGGGAAAGGCAATCTAAAATCATAAATTCTTTCATCTACCTCTCATTTTTTCTACATTTCCATTAATTGCTAGGAGGAAGCTAAGTAATTCATTTATGTCACATGTTCTTTGTGGGAAGTCTTCTGTGGAACTCATCTGAGCACTAGAATGTGGGCTCTTTGAGGTATCCTTAAAGACCAAAAAATCACTCTGAAGATTGAAAAAGCATTTCAAAATGAGACCAAAAATTCTGTTGAATCCAGCTCAGCTGAGGCAAACAGACCTAACAGGTAAGTAAAACTTTTACTGTGGTCTGCAGGACAGGGAGTCTGGAAAGGAGTATGCAACCAAGCAAACCAATGGACATCACACACGGCACAAAGTGAGCGTGTGGGCATCTCTGTTTAAACAAAGATCTAAGATATTGGAAGATGAATGAGTACATTAACTTGGATTTATCCTGGAGTGGCATGAAAAAGAAGCCAACAAGAAATAACTTGCTCACTTTCAAAGAGTGAATAGATTTCTCCATAGAGAAATACTGTGTTATTAACATATAAACATTCAGGTCTATGCAGCCAAGTATTCAAACTGCAGATGAAACTGGAGACATCAAATGTAACACAATTTTTTACATTCATCAAAAAAGCCTGCACTGAGATCACTTAGCACTAAGATAAGTTAAAATATATATAGATGCAAATATATAGATTCATAGATCNACGTGCCGTGTGATCTCCCTCAGGATCATCTGCTCCATAACTTTCCCTGATATCGAGGTCAGGCTGACAGGCCTGTAGTTCCCCGGGTCTTCCTTACGGCCTTTCTTGTAGATGGGAGTCACATCGGCAAGCCTCCAATCTTGTGGGACCTCGAGTGCTAGAGAGTGAGCTCAGACATTTTCAGACAAATCACAGAGATGTATCCATTTCAGTGCTTGTTTTTTTGCTACTGTGACAACAAAGATTCAAGATTTTCCTCATAGAAATGATTCAATGTCATAAACCACTGCAGAATTAAAAGAATTCAATTTTCCCTCATATACCTATGACGTTACTGATCAGATGATAGACTTGAAATAAGATAAATACATCATAAAGAAAAATCCTGAATTCTTAAAAAACTACTTTTCAGCAATAGGGAAGGTGCTGTACTTACCACTAATAGCACACATGCATTGGATATTATGAGTAACACTCTTTAATTTTAAGCTGTGGGATCAAACTTAACACGTTATAATGATATATTCTGAAACACCAGTTGAAATGTCCTCCTATTTACTGATCAAAGTTTTGCTTTCCTTTTTCCTCTACTCAGTAATCACAATACTATCATTTTAACAAATAATAATTAAGATATTCTGTCCACATTTGCAGGAAAGAAAAAAAAAGGCAGATTGGACGATCCTGGTTCAAAGAAGAATTCTAATGAAATCTTGTACTTCACTTTGACCATTTTAGAGAATGCATCTATACACAAGGAACATGGTTACTACTTGATGTCAGCTTCTCTTAAAAATAACATTATTGCTACCCACACAGCAACTTTAACTTGGTTAAATATGGCAGCCAAAATATTTATGCTGATAGGCACGGACAACTTTGGCTTTGGAGCAATAGACCAGATTCTGTTTGTTAAACAGAACTAGAATATTTTGGACTTTAAATATAGGATTTTAAAAACTTGGGCATGACTAATGCAATCAAAATGCCCATTTATTGGCCAAATTAACTCTGTTGGCCATCCGGTACTTAAACAACTTTCACAATGAAATGTCAAAAATAAAATCCAATGCCAAGACGAAAGTGTTAGAGGGTGTCAAGAGATGAAAAGCAATTAAAGTTCCTACTAATTTTATTATATGGCTATTGTATTACAATTTCATTAAAGGTTTATGAATAGCAAAGCAATCTGCAAGACCAAGAGAATTTGGATGCGAACATTGCACACCTGCTTAATCCTCTTTAAACAGGGATTAGACACCTTCTGATGGACTCCTTTTGTCAGCCATACTTAAAAGTAGTGACATAGTTGTGTCTTAGTAGAGGTTGAAACAGTTATTTTATTAAATCTTGATAGGTACTAATCACAGGGAAATTTCTGTTTCAGTTCTACCTTCTCTCATCTGGTATTTCTAGAGACTTAACTGCAAGAGGTGCTTATCTGAAGAACTGTGCTTATAGAAAAAATGGTGTGGTATAGAAAAATAAAGAGATATCTCCCTAAAGCACCTTCTACTTCATGTCATGGTTAAACTCACACATACACCGATCAGAAACCCTCAAGGTATAGGGATCCACAGGAAAGATAACGTCTGTTGAATTGATTAGAACTGTGCTGAGAATTTCTGCAAGCAACAAGGATCTGCAGAAGGTCGGCACAAGTCTTGATCACTGTTCTAAGACTGTCAGTGAGAAACAGCTATCAGCAGCAGCATTAATTCATTATATTAATTACCGACATTGTTATATTATTTGTATTATTTATTGTTAATAATGATAATTTTATTATTTATGTTATAATTATACTTTTTTTTTGTTATATTTTATTAATTATATAAGTAGGTTGTGTTCTCCATTGCCATATATTGCTCAGACCACCAATGAGCATGAGGGCTGCTATTCCTGCAACAATATTGTTACCTGGTTTCACAGGTAATTCAAATAGAGGGAGAGTAAATAAGCATATTTTTCATTGGAACGCTACTCATATTTTTTGCCCTGATTTACCATGGTAAAATAGAGCGTGCCAATTATACATAATTTTTTGGACACATTTTTTGTGCTTTTCTGCAGAGATGGTTACTTTCAGCAGCCTTGAGGACACAGACGATGTGAGCAGATACAGTAAAAGGCAAGTACTTCTAAAGGGCAGCATCCCCAGAGATTTTACAGTTTGTTTCATTTGACAGCACTAAGAAAAAGAAGCCTGTGCAAATAGCAAAACTATTAGTAAATAGTTCAGTTTTAGCAAAAATTAGTAAATAGCAAACCCGTTGGGGGTTAGACCAGATGAAATCCAAAGGCCTCTTCCAACCTAAACCACTCTGTAACTCTGCAAAAAGAACTTGAAAGTGACATTTCCACACGCACAATTGTAACACTCTGTGACCTGACAACATCTAGCTCCATTATTTTTGTCCATTTTACTATGTTTACTTTTCCTCCAAATCCTATCACTTTCACTTCCCCTTGAAATGGCAGCCCCTTGCTAAGTTGGATATTACAGCAATAGTCACGTATACCTTATTTGCACAATGATGTAGGCCAGGCCAGTGTGTTTAGAAGTTCCCTGGGGTGGATTAGTGCACAGATGGTGCACCATATCAATAGCTGTTGTTAGATTTCAGGTCTTTCAAATCACCTGTACAGATGCATATACACCCATGAAGGAACTGAGCAAAATTTCACACTCCTACCTCCTTCATCTTTCAATCCTACATAAGGAATCTGCCCACCCTCCCATCCCTCTTCTGAGACCTATCAACTTCCTCTCTCACTTGAACTGAAATGACAGGATTAGTTGGCATACTCGCAAACACCCCAGAGAACTCTACTTAGCATCAGTTCAGCAAATGGTTTTTAAAACAGACATCAAGGTAAACACATTTTTGGAAATCTTGATTAAAGTCAGTTACGCAAATTGCCTTTCCAAATTTGTTATATACTCACTCCCAACATTCATTAAAAAATAGCATTTAATCAAAAACTAATCTAAAAAAAAAAGCCACTAATTGCTGCCAACAGAGTTGGATTTTTTCAGAAGACAATTTTAAATATGTAGAAACCAATGTATGGCTAACATTGTACCCCTGTTTCTGAACTCTACTAGAAGTTACTATTATTCACTGAGAATTCCCAAACAGTAGGGTACTTCATGTTGAAAACCAGTTCAATACTTGAAAAATGCAAAAGCAGTAAGAGCAGATGCCCTCAGATTGTGCTTTGTCATCGCTAATTTTTCCAGAGTGCAACTGTCAATGCTCTGACCTAATTACCGGAAAACAATATACTGGAGTTCATAGCAGCTTATAATGGGGCTATTCCCTTTTAGTTTAAAAAGCACATCAGTGAGTGAAAGTCTCAGAGTTGATTCTTAAAAAAATAATTTTCAAAAGTAAGCCGTATCATATTGTCTACCTACCATTACCTTTCTAATGAAACTAGGAGTCAGAATATATATATATATACTAAGAAAATATATCATTTTTAGTAGTAATTTATCATCAAATCTGCAAAAAGCAAAAGGCAGTTCTGCAATTTCACTGGTGCAGAAAAGAAATAGGTTCATCTTTAAAAATAGTTCATTGCATTACCAAGATTCTCAGAAATGAGTGAGATGGGTTGAACAACATTAAGAAAACACACTTTATGAATTTTACAAAACCTGTTCTTGGCATTTTTAATTCTTTTTCAAGTTCTTGAAAACCCGAGAGAAAAAATACCAGTTTATATTAAATAACTCTTGATTTTGTTTTCAATAATCTATCAGCAAATATCCTGTTTTCATTAGCTGCAGAGATGTGGTTCAGATATTTATCAGAATTAAAAAAAGTAGAATTAAGACGACCAAACTGACAAATAAAAAATTTTGTGTGGTATTCTGGTAAAAACAAGTACCATCTTTCCAACGGAACAATCTGGTTTTCTTGGAGGAAATTTGATCCAGGCACAGAAAATGAATTCACTTCTCATTGCCTGTGACCATATCAACTCAATATTCGAGGAATACTTCAGTATTTCATAAGAAATGTGAGGAATAATAACGCTGGTAAAGCTTTTTTCAAGATATATAACATTATTACAATATTGAGTTAAATAGCTTCTCTTTCCCTTCCTTTTAATCATTATAGCAGCTAAACCAACAGGAGTAAGTATCTTGAGAAAAAGAAGAAAAGGAAGATTTTGCTCCCAAATGTTGAATAAATACAAGCAACTTGATATGTGCATTTCCTGCAGAATAGGATCCTGAGTATGAAAACAAGACATAGTTTACAGTGGCAACAGCTCCTAGTTAGAGCTCATGAATGTCACAGACCCATCTGAAAGACAGAAGTCTTACAGGACAGTTCATTTACTTTATTTTCCTTTATTTTCCCAACATCTTTGCCTCTATATCCAGTACTTTCTCTCTTCTGTTATATTTAAATTTTCAAATCCTGAAGAACAGGAGATTGTATTATGTGTATCCAGTAACTAGCTAGACTAATGGTTCATCATACATCCACTTCCTTAGAATTGTATCCAACAGATCTCAAAATCTGCCCACATACATCTAGAAGAGGTTAGACTTCAAAACATGGAATTTTATTGGAAAGAATGAGGGAAGGGCTCTTCTGCCTATCATCAGTTGACCAGAGAAAAGATGAATGATTGAAATTTGCTTTAAACATCAACTGGCAAATATACTGGTAAGTAGTTTCCCAGATGAGTGTTGCAAGGTGTATACAGACTAGTTTTCAGAGAACAGAAAACAAAGCAAGGATTTTTTACACTGTAAGTATCAGCCTGTTACTTCCTCTGAGTTTTCTGGGAGCCCAAGACATCACAGTGGAAATGGGAGCAAAGATTTAAGTGTGTGAAATGAGTGAACTGGTAAGGTCATTTAACCAATACAGAAAAATGAGGATGTGATACTATTATTTCTTCTGATGTCCACTTTAAATATCTGTTCTTAAAATGTATTTATTTACACCCACATTTCATTAGAAAACTCTGCAATAATATTACCAAAATGATTCTGTGGTTATGTGTTGGTATCCTACTGCCAACTCTATACATACAAAACCACAAAAGTTCATGGATAAGAATGAAGCATTTTGAAGTAATATTCTGCTACTATTAAGCAGCATCTTTGAGAACATCCATTTGCAAAACTGCTTCCTTTTCTAAGCTATACTCAGAATTGATTTCTCATTTAGGTGCCTTGAGGACCTACTAAGCTTCTAGATATAGCACGATGAAAACATCTACAAAACAAACACCCTATTCACCAGACTTTAAAATTGGCCCAGAGAGAATGCTGATCTTTGGTGAACATGAATAGAATCTAATGAGAGAGCACAAGGAAACAGTATGTGAATTTATAGCTCTTTCTTAACAGAGTAGAGATACATGGGGAATTACACTAGTTTATCTTTCCTATCTGCAAAGAAGCAATCAGTTACCAGAAATAAAAGGTATGTGCCCATTTTCCAGATGAGTCCTGAACATTGTCTTGCTTTCTTTCGGGAGAGCAAAAACTTAATCTGATAATTGAACCCAGGTGTTTTCTGTCCCTAATTTATACCATCAAACAAGGATATCGTTGTAATACCTTTCAAACACAATTGCAAATAAACATATACTGGACACCAGAAATGAGCGAGATAAAAGTGCTGTTTTCCACCATGATTCCTCAAGACAATGCAAAACACCAAACTTATGCTTGAAAAAAACTGTACTCAACTTTTTACCAAGGGCTGTCAGAGGAGATCAGAATTTTTGTTCACAAAAAAAAAAAAAAATCAAAAATAATTTCAACAAGTAACAGGAAAAAAAATACTACTCATCTACACTGTACAAAAAGACAGACTGGTTAACTTTCCTAAACAAATGGGCAGAGCTTTCTTTTCAGTGGAAACTGGTACAAAGAAAAAAAAAAAGAAACCTCCAGAAATTAGTAAAACGATACAAAACATGGAAATTAGGAAATTACTGAAGGTACAGCCTTGGACACAGAGTAGTAAAGAAAGCAACTTGCAGAAATTTTTCAATGTTTATTTTGAAGAGCACAAATGGGGAAAGCATGAGAAAGGACAGTTACACCATATCCGCCTTCATTTCACTTTTGAAGCCGTGTCTCACATGAGCAAAAGTTGCAATTATTTCAAGTGGAAAATAGTTTCTACAAATGTAGGAAGAGTGACCATTAACAGTTTGGAGATCTACAGACCACAATTCAGAAAATTGCAAGGGATGGTAGAGAAAAATGAAACAAGCAGTAGAAAGATAAATTCACTGTACATTTTCACTGGAAAACAATTAGACTTCTGCATTCAAAAAGACTGAAAGCCACTGGTTTAAATCACTGTCTTCATAAAGAGACAAATAAAGGTAATGGTATAAAATATTTTGTTAACTTCACTGAATCAATTTCACTTATATTTTTACTATCCTTTCCTTAGATTGTCAGGAAAAAAAGATTACATTCTTGAGAGTTTTGTGTTGGTTTATATTTTCAATATTTATTTTATTGATTTTCAGCTTCTACAACCTTTTTTCCATTTCACGGGATCTAAGTACAATCCCATGGCTTCTAGAATTATCTTCTTAGGTGGCCAAATTTCCACCTAGATGACCCTTGTGAATGTGGTATATCTGTTAATAACAAGAGCATAACAGATGCAAACTGGTCTTTGCAAAACTACGTAGGTCTCAACAGGTCCTGAATCCTTTCTTTTTTTTTTTTTTTTTCCTGGAAGGAGTTTTGCTCTTGCCAGCCCCTTGAAGTGCTCTGTATCTCCAGCTTGCTACTTCTCTATGATCTTTTCTGAAATTTGCAGTATTGAGGTTTTCAACTAGAGTTAAATTCTCCTCATTTAAAACACTTTCTCATTAAGAATACTTTTTATTAATATCACATAAATTCGTAAAATCTATAGAACAAAGCTCCAGGCAGGAACCAGAACATCAACTACAAGCTGTTGATTTGGCAATGTGCTCTCCATTATGTAACAAAACACAAATGTATATATATATACATATATATACTAAAAATTCTATGATTCAGTGGTATTCGTTCATTTCTGCTAAGAACAAACAAATAGAAATTAATGAATAGCCACATGAACATCCACATGTCCTAGAAATTTTTTTTAAATTATAAATAGAACCAGATTTTGTATTTATCTATTTTATTGCCACCTGACTAACCAAATTCTTTTGAAATCAGCATTACTGAAGCTAGGGTAGTGACATATCAAAGACTGGGACACAGCCAATCTGGCCACTTCCAGCTGCCTGAATGCCAACATATTCATATGCTACATATGTTACTGTTTTATTTCCACTGGAAATAAAATAAAGTAATACTATGCTGAAGAGTTTGTATATTTTGTGAATTCCCTAGTAAGAACATAATGAAAAATAAATGGAAATGAATAGGTTCTTTTTCCTGTCATCCAACACAAACATAGGTTATAAGCAGAGCAGAGGATGACCTACAGTGAAATTTGAAATGTAATAAATATTTTTAATTCTCCACTGTTAAAATTACCAATACTATGCCTCCAATTTTTTCTTTAGTGTAGATTGCTATGTATGTAGTATAATGTAACTTAATGAATAAGGATTTTCTTAAACATTTTATTTTATAATTCTTTCCTCGGGCACACAGTAGGACCAAAATCGAGTTCCTTTACCATTAACTGAAACTCTCCTCAAACACTGATACCTTGCCTCCAGATCTACAGTCTCCCAGTTGAGCTTCCTAATGCGTGACATCCAGAATAGTTAAAAGGCAGCTGAACTAGGAGAAAGCTGCACTTTGATGCACAAAAAGTCTGACTGATGCATAATGCACCAACTTCCTTAATTCTCTTCAGCTGATGTAGAACAAGGAAACTCAAAGGACTCTGGGAAGGAGAACAGTTAAACACTCTTAGAAGTCCAATTACTGCAAGCTGTATTTTAGTTTACACAGTACAACAGTCACACTGGAACAGTCACTCTTCCTGCTCAGATAGAAACTGCTATCGAAAAAAATTAACTTTATGATGTAGGCATATTGTCCAGCTTACAAAACCTGCCCCCCAGAAGTCCATAACAACTCAGGCACTGGAATTATAACAGAATTAAATCAAATTTATTGCTGTAGTATATAAGTAGTTTGAAAATTTCTGCAGTTTTACCATGAAAGACATACCAGACACCGAGCAGCTACAGTAAAGGGTCCTGTCACACCATCCGAGCTTGGCACTGCTTACCAAAGCCAAGTGGAGTTTTCCACTGTATTCAGCTGGCTGAGCTCAGCATAAGAAAGCACCCAAAGCATTTTTGGAGTGTCTCAGTGTTAAGCTTCCTAAGATGATAAGCTTCCTAGAGAAGTCTCTGGGGAGATCAGGATGTATGTAAACATTTCATGGGAAGGAACGAAGAAGAGGGAGCCAGGCTCTACTCTGCAGTGTACACTGATGGAACAAGAGGAAATGAGCACAAAGTAGAACATTAAATTCAACCTGAACATAAGAAAACACTTTCCTACTGTGAGGGTGACTGAGCAGTGGGACAGGTTTACTGAAGAGGTTGCTGTTTCCATCTGTGGAGGTACTCAGTAAAACTCAGCTGGGCTCATGGCCTATAAGCGTTCTGGTCCATCTGACTGTGCTTGAGCAGGGGATTGGACTGAGTAATCTTAGAAGGTCCCTTCCAGCCTCAACCTCTGAGATAACGAGGTGCCTATGTTTGATAGTATGAGATAGGTTCACAGATGATATATGCATCAACTACAATTTTCCTCTATACTTTTGTAAATTTTCCTCTATACTTTGTAAATTTAAAATATCTTGAATGATTTTATTGATCTACATGAATGCAAATACATTTTCCCCTCAAAAATAATTTATGCTATTTTCAAATAAATAAAAATACTACTTTCATTTGCAGACATGTAGTTGATAAAGTAATNCTTGGCACTGCTTACCAAAGCCAAGTGGAGTTTTCCACTGTATTCAGCTGGCTGAGCTCAGCATAAGAAAGCACCCAAAGCATTTTTGGAGTGTCTCAGTGTTAAGCTTCCTAAGATGATAAGCTTCCTAGAGAAGTCTCTGGGGAGATCAGGATGTATGTAAACATTTCATGGGAAGGAACGAAGAAGAGGGAGCCAGGCTCTACTCTGCAGTGTACACTGATGGAACAAGAGGAAATGAGCACAAAGTAGAACATTAAATTCAACCTGAACATAAGAAAACACTTTCCTACTGTGAGGGTGACTGAGCAGTGGGACAGGTTTACTGAAGAGGTTGCTGTTTCCATCTGTGGAGGTACTCAGTAAAACTCAGCTGGGCTCATGGCCTATAAGCGTTCTGGTCCATCTGACTGTGCTTGAGCAGGGGATTGGACTGAGTAATCTTAGAAGGTCCCTTCCAGCCTCAACCTCTGAGATAACGAGGTGCCTATGTTTGATAGTATGAGATAGGTTCACAGATGATATATGCATCAACTACAATTTTCCTCTATACTTTTGTAAATTTTCCTCTATACTTTGTAAATTTAAAATATCTTGAATGATTTTATTGATCTACATGAATGCAAATACATTTTCCCCTCAAAAATAATTTATGCTATTTTCAAATAAATAAAAATACTACTTTCATTTGCAGACATGTAGTTGATAAAGTAATAGAATTGTAAACAAGTAGTATGATGCCATTCATTCACATAGTACACACTTGTATATGATGCATTTTATATGTCACGATAATGTGATACTATCACTGTATATGATTCGAAGGCCTGAGAAAAAAAAAGTTGATATGAATCATTGCATAAAGCAGAGGCTGAAGGAATAGCATTCTGCTAAAATGTTGGAGACACTGAGAAGTTCTGCATGCTGAATAAAACAGGTTATAATAACGTATGGTTCTAGGAAAAAACCCAGTGCCAGACATCTTCCAGACATCTTTTAGCACTATTCTGATAGGAACCTAAATTTTCTGATTTTTCACATATGAAAACATTCATCTCAGAATAACAGAATTTATGTCTTATTTGCACTTGTATCTTTAAAAACTAACACAAATATTTGTATTCAAAAGGCAATTAATCCTTCGAATGAACAAGACTCTTTTTTCTCCTTCATATAACTGTGCATTAAAAAAAAGGGGGGGGAAATACATAATCATTGCTTCACTACTACAAAAAAAATATTGGAGCCTACACGTGATGTTTTGAGTTAAAAAATAAAAGAGTGAAAGCTCCTTCCCTTTTCTCCACTTTGAATACCTGTTGTCCCCCTGAGCCCTGGCTCCCCTGCAGCACTGGCACTGACACACGCACCATGCCCCAGTTGGCCTCATGCAGCTGGGCTCTGCTTTCCAGCCTGCCTGCTCCTCTGATTTACTGCAGGGACAGGATGGTCTATTCAGCAGGCACAGATGTAATGCAGCACACACTAATCCTGCCATTCAAACACACTGAGTCACAGGCTCTTCTCTGTACCATATTAAATACAAGAACAACTCCCCTGGCACATAGGAGGTGAGGGCTGAGGCTTGGAGCACTGCTGTCACTAACATAAGACATCTAAAACAAGATGGTGCCACTCCTTCATCCCTCCAGAAAGTGTCAATATTGAGGAAAAATGAAACTTAGTGAGCAGCATAGCTATAAGTCCATAAGACTTCAATCCACCTGAAAAAAAGTTAATAAATTTGCAAAGAAGCTTGATCAGCATTCCTTAATTTTCTAGTGCAAGTTTTGCACCAATGCTGATGGTCAATTGCTCTGCAAATGAGAAGTAGACGGGCTTTTACAAGACCTATGTGTTAGTATGCCCCATGAGCTGGGGCTTGCAGAAGTGTATTGCTTTGGGGGAAAAATCAGAGCATCACAAAGAGAAAAGGGGAAAGCCCTGTAATTTTGATTATATAACTAAAAGTTTCTGTAAGTTAGCAAGAGAAATCAGTGCATCAGAAATCCATTTACATGATTAGAGATACCATCTCCATATCTGTGATTTAATCATTTTGTTCAAATACCCTTTCTGAGTCACAGAATCCCTTTAAATGAGCTCTCTCCACACTTGCCAGCAACAGAAGTGGGAGCTGATCTGATACAGCTCTCTGGTTCTTTCATTTGCTTAAAATACTTGTGTTAGAGTTCAGATTTTACTACAATGCACCATAAAATCACCTAATGCCCTGTGGAGAAAAAAAAGAAAAAAAGAAAAAAAAAAAGGAAGAGTGCATGGAAAACCATAGACTGCAGGTTTTAACATAATGGCTTAGATCTAAGCCTCCATAGAGATCTGTTGGGATAGATATAAATAGGTTGGGATTAGATCTCTAAGTTTCTGCAGTGTCAGTGGGAGAAGGACAGTGATGAGAACAGAGCAATTTCTTCTTGGAGATCAGCCTTGGTGATGGGAATTATTACTGTACCAGATAAAAATACAAAGATCTCTCCCTTCTGGCTGATGAAAATCAGCCTGTTTGTTAAAAATACACTAACTCAGTTTAAAGAATACATATATATCTCAGCTGCTGGAAGTGATACCATAGTGTTAATACACTAATAAGTCATCATAAAAGAATTTGCTGACCAAGAATCAATTGTCTCAACTACTAAGACACTGGCAGTCCTTTCACAATTCACTTAAAATAAATGAAATCATCCTTGTATATTTTAAGTTAAGTACATGGTCTACAGTGATATTTCATAGGATCAGTGGGGGACCTTAATCTGTTCTTTTTGTATCAGTGCCTATCACCACACAATGTGATTTTCTTCGCAGAGGAGAAAGGAATACAATGATTTCTTGCAAGTACCTTCTCAGATAGGCTTAGAATTGCACTGAGAATAGAAAAGAAAGCAGCCTCTGCTTTCTGGCTCCCAATAATTCTCCACAGGAAGCTCCCATTGATCTAAGACGTATGCTCTGGTAGCTTGACCACATTTTCTGTTGAATAGCTTGTCTGTAGCTGAAACATAATCCAGCTCATTGGCCAATTCATGTGCCTTGGAAGATCACAGCAGCTTCTATCCCATTAAGGATGACAGAAAATACAGTGATAATTCAAATGTGCTGTTGTTCCTATTTACAGCAGCATTGACCTTCACACAGAACAGAAGAGAACGAGTTGCCTGAGCGTTCTCAATCAAAGATACAGAGTTTGGGCAGAAGACTTGGGTTTGTTATTCTTGTTTTCAGTACAGTATTTTCCATTCCACTGTGGCACAGCTGATATTCATTACAGTAACTGATGCAAAGAATAAACTCACAGCTTTATCTATCTAAAAGTTTGGTATTTAATCTAATTGCCTCGCCTCCCTTACTAGTCCATGGAAAGAAACATGCACTTCTAGAAGACAATTCATCCTATCTATTCCAGCCACCTCTGAGCACCACACTATCAAGAGAGCCTAACTGCTGATGTCCATACTGGACTAATAAGCTAAACAAAGGAGGTAAATGAAAAAGTAGATAACAACTGACTTAAATACTAGTCCATAATCCTCCATGCAGCTCAAGTGTTAACACAATTCATGACAGCATTTTGGCCTGCACCAGCCAGCATGCTTTGATGCAATTCCAGGCTAGGTTTTGTGGGCAGCACCTATCAGTGGTCATTCACAAGCAGCCACTTGGATGCAGATTCTCTGCTGAGTGGGAAGGGCAAGAAAGTATGGCTTTACAGGTGTGAGCCACAAGTGCCACCTAGTCCCAGGGCCACAGGATCATTACTTATTTTATTTAGTAGTGTATGTAAAGCCATTTCAGACTGCCATCTCAAATTCAACATGTCTAAAGTCATGCTGAATTAATCCATTCTGAATTATTCAAAACAAAAAGCTGTGAAGCCTGCTTCCTTATCACTGTGAATGTATTAAGCTTAGCATGTTTTTATTTTTTGTGCCAGCTGTCACTACACCACACCCCACTGTTTTCATTTTTGGTGGCTTTGTTAGCACATCCGCAGAAGAAAGAAAGAGGCACAACAGCAAGGCTGCCACAGTTACCACTGCCTGAACAGTCTGACCCTCTCAACAGGCTGGCAGAAACAGCTCATCATCTGGCATGAAATATCACAGTAGGAAAATGCAGATAGCCATACACAGTTCTTTCTTGTAACTAACACTAAACTCAGTAAAAGAATAGGGTATTGGGAATCATTTCTCAGTATTTACGTTTGATTGTCCAATACTAAGGAGAGCTGCTCCTTGAGCAGCAATCCCTAATTAGCTACTTTCCATCACATAGGCAGATGCGACATCACTTGACACAATTCTAAGAAATGAGAACAAAAAAGTTATTTTCAGAAACTGTGCAAAAGCAAGAAGTCAGCTCTGACCCCCTGAGCAAGAGCAGCTGTTACTGAACACTGATCACGCTCGCACATTGAACTGAAGACACAAAGAAGGCAGGATACAGCTGCACACTTATATGGACACAAAGACTACTCAGAATTTCCACCAAACTGTTCTGGAGAAAAACTGCCTCCAACTTAAGCTCTTCACAGTCTTTCATTGGAATTTATCTATCTTGTCAGGATGATCCCAATTTATACTCTTCAGTCTTTTGGTTACCAGGAACTGGACAAATAAAATGTTGTGGGGTTTTGTTTCTTTTCTTCTTCTTTCTTCTTAAGGCACTTTCGATAAATCTGATGAAAATAGGGACAATCTTTCAAAATAAGTTTTTATATTTTGACCTAATCATTTTTCTGGTAACTTGTCGAGGGAGTGACATGTGGCATGGTAGTTACCAACTGAATTACACGCTGGCAAAAGCAACAACGATGGACACTAAAAAGCTTTTGATGTTACAAACATAAAAATGGCAAGACTATAGTAAAATGTACAGTGTGCTGTACCAGAACTGTATCTCAATTGCAAGAAGTACTAATGCTTTAAGACAATGTCAGTGTCCGTATGTCCATTCACATTTCTTGACCTTTGTCAAGGCTCCGAGTAAAAACAACTTCCTAAGAAGTCTCAAGATGTGAGTGCTTTCCCATTATAATTTGGATGGAGAATTCCTCACTAAATTCACAAACAGAACATTACAAAAACACACTTCAGTGGATCAAGTTTTCAAACCCTTTCAATGTGGTCAAAGACTCAGAGGCTTGAAATCCAAGCATTTCTCATCACTGAATTACCAATTCCCTGAGACATCTAGTATGTATGGAAATTCTGTGTAGATGATTAAAAAAAAAAAAAAAAAGAACTTGAATGTTCATTTCCTCTCAATTAATCTACTAGAGTAAGTTAATAAGGTTTCATAAAATGGGATGGTTTGTGTAACTTTGAACACAATCAAATATTAATAAACTCCTATGGGAGCAAGATCAATGGAGTACAAAATGTATTCCCGAATTTTATCTTAAAATACAGCATTTTAACCAGTTACATATATCTCTTATACCCTGTAAGAAGTTTTATACATCAGTAGAAATGGTGAAAGCACACAGAAAAATCTCAGCATTAGCATTATAAAGAAATGCTCCTCAAGCAACTCATGCTTGATTTCAAGAACAGATTCTACAAGAGACTAAAATAAATAGCCATTGCATACGTAACACACATCCATAAACAACATGAAATAATAAAAACAGTCCATCTAGATATTAACCTAAAATTTCCCTTCTCTAATTCTATCTGTAATAAAACTAAAATGCTATAAAACCAAAAGATAATAATCTATATTAAATGAAAATATTAAAATACCTCTATCCAGTTTCCTGTTTAATGCTGTAAGACATTTTACAAAATAATCTTTCTGAACAACTGTTTTTTCCTCATCTGAGAAGTCTAGTACAAGTTTTCTCTTACCTTAGTTAAAAAGCGAGAACCATAGATCTGAACCTCCATTTCTAGCGCTACAACATATCGTTGAAAGTACAGACTTCTTGAGATAGCATTAGAAACACTGGTCTAAACAAATGCAAGGTGATACTGGAATCTCTAGCAGTTTATTTTAAAAGAGAGCATACATTAAATCTGTGAAAAGTTTTTTAAATATATGATTTTTCTTTTTAAATACATATAAGAAATACCTGTTTTCGGGAGAAAGAAAGAGAGAAAGAAAGAAAAGAAGGAAGGAAGAAGGGAAGGAAGAAAGACATAAATAATTGAAGATGAACATTTTCTAGCTATTAGTTTCCCAAAATATTTCAGAGAAGTGTAAATTTCTCTATTCCTTAACCCAAATATTTCATTCACTGTCCTTTCAGTTACGTGTTTACATAAAAGTTCATTTTTCTTTGCAGATTACAAAATATTCATTACAGAAAGCCCCACTGTAAAACTTACATTGACATTCTTTGCAGCACTTGCCATCCACATATGCCAGGGCAGAATTAAGCGGACAGTCAGAGAAGGGGCAAATCAAAGCTTCACACTGCACAGTACCATTCTAGAAGAATAAAAAGTGCTTAGCCGGTAGTTATATTTAGCAAAAAGAAATGCTCTCATACATAGGAACTTATAATCTATTTTTAAATGCAATGAACTCTGACAAAAAGCCATTTTAGCATGGTTCTTTTAATAACAAGAGCTGAAACTATAACTTGAGAATATCTTGCATAAAATCTTTCAGACATGTATGATGTGTTCTTTCAGATTATAATGATCTAAGTTTTTTTTTAAGAGGCAAATCTGTTTCAGGGTAAAACATTCTGCCAGTCAGCAGCAAACTGACATATTAGGGTGAAATAACAACCTCACAGAACAATACTGAGCCTTCTGATTTTTACATAAAAGACAATGCACTTCTAAAAGGTAATAATTTCATAGCTGCAAGAAAAAAACAGAGACAAAATGTGCAATGGATTTAACACAAAAGTCAAAGCATTTCAGATAACTATCGGCAAGATCTGACACCATGAACTAAATCTTACCTTCAATGACAAATTCCTAAAATCAAAATTAGTATAACACCAGAAATATAAAGATTAAAGAAATACTAAAGCTTAATAAGAATCATTTAGCAAACTGTAGACAACAGCATAACAATCTAAGGTGCACTATATACAGCAGTAGTCTTTTCACAAGATACTAATGGTCTTTGAATTAAACATTTAATAAGTCCAAATTGAATTAATGAGTTTCAAATGACTGGACAATAACAAAGATGCAATAGTTTGGTGCTTGAAAAGATAACTGCAATCAGTTCTGGAGCTCTGATATCCTTGAGAATTTTCCAGTCACTTAGATTCTTTTTTGTTTGTGATATAGTAGAACGTGCGTATTATCCTGACATTTTGCTCTTTATTGCTTTTGGAGATGTAACCGAAGGGAACTAAAGGGAATCGGATAAAGTGATCTATTAAAAAATTTGCTAGGAAAAAGCAGGTATTTATTTATCCACTGAAGCAGTTTGCAACTCAGTGCATGGGAATAACATGGTGGCTAAGTGTATTGCATAGCATCTGCCTACACTGGCATGAATGAATTGCAGATGACGCCAAGCTGGGAGGAAGTGCTGATCTGCCTGGCAGTGGGAAGGCCCTTCAGAGGGATCTGGACAGGCTGGATCTCTGGGCTGAAGCCAGTGGGATGAAGTTCAACAAGATCAAGTGCTGGGTCCTCCTCTTTGACCACAACAACCCCAGGCAACACTAGAGGCATGGGGCAGAGAGAAGACTGGAAGACTGTGTGGAAGAAATGGACCTGGGGGTGTCAGCCAGTGCTCAGCTAAACATGAGCCAGCAGTGTGCTCAAGTAGCCAAGAAGGCCAATGGCATCCTGGCTTGTATCAGAAACAGTGTTGCCAGCAGGAGCAGGAAGGTGATCATCCCTCTGCACTTTGTTCTTGTGAGGCTGCACCTTGAGTACTGTGTTCAGTTTTGGGGCCCTCGTTAAAAGAAAAACACTGAGGCCCTGAAGCACATCCACAGAGGGGCAATGAAGCTGGTGAAGGGTCTGGAGCATGAGCCTTATGAGGAGCAGCAGTTGTGGGAAGTGGGATTTTTAGTCTGGAGGAGAGAAAGCTCAACGGAGACCTTATAGTTCACAGAATCACAGAACTGTAGGGGTTGGAAGGGACCTCTAGAGATCATCGAGTCCAGTCCCCTTGCCAAAGCAGCTCCCTAGCCCAGGTTGCACAGGTAGGCGTCCAAGAGGGTCTGGAACATCTCCAGAGAAGGAGACTCCACCACCTCTCTGTGCAGCCTGTGCCACTGCTCCGTCACTGCACTGTGAAGAAATTCCCACTCACATTTGTGCCTAACTTCCTATGCATCAGTTTGTGGCCATTTCCCCTTGTCCTATCACCACACACTGCTAAGAGTCCAGCCTTGTCCGTTTGCCTCCTGCTCCTTAGATATCCTTAGATTTATAGACATGGATCAGATCCTCTCTGAGTCTTCTTCTCTCAAGGTTGAACAGACCCAGGTCTCTCAGACTCTCCTCATAAGGGAGGTGTTCCATGTCATATCATCTTTGTAGCCCTCCACTGAACTTTTTCAAGGAGATCCCAGTGTTTTTTGTACCAAGGAGCCCAGAACTGGACACAATACAATAGTTCTTTACAACTACCTGAAAGAAGGTTGTGGTAAGGTGGGAGTCAGTGTCTTCTCCCAGAAAACAGCAACAGGATAAGAGGGAATGATGTTAGGTCGTACCAGGGGAGGTTCAGGTTNGAGCCTTATGAGGAGCAGCAGTTGTGGGAAGTGGGATTTTTAGTCTGGAGGAGAGAAAGCTCAACGGAGACCTTATAGTTCACAGAATCACAGAACTGTAGGGGTTGGAAGGGACCTCTAGAGATCATCGAGTCCAGTCCCCCTGCCAAAGCAGCTCCCTAGCCCAGGTTGCACAGGTAGGCGTCCAAGAGGGTCTGGAACATCTCCAGAGAAGGAGACTCCACCACCTCTCTGTGCAGCCTGTGCCACTGCTCCGTCACTGCACTGTGAAGAAATTCCCACTCACATTTGTGCCTAACTTCCTATGCATCAGTTTGTGGCCATTTCCCCTTGTCCTATCACCACACACTGCTAAGAGTCCAGCCTTGTCCGTTTGCCTCCTGCTCCTTAGATATCCTTAGATTTATAGACATGGATCAGATCCTCTCTGAGTCTTCTTCTCTCAAGGTTGAACAGACCCAGGTCTCTCAGACTCTCCTCATAAGGGAGGTGTTCCATGTCATATCATCTTTGTAGCCCTCCACTGAACTTTTTCAAGGAGATCCCAGTGTTTTTTGTACCAAGGAGCCCAGAACTGGACACAATACAATAGTTCTTTACAACTACCTGAAAGAAGGTTGTGGTAAGGTGGGAGTCAGTGTCTTCTCCCAGAAAACAGCAACAGGATAAGAGGGAATGATGTTAGGTCGTACCAGGGGAGGTTCAGGTTGGTTATTAGGAAAAAATTCTTCTCAGTAGGAGTGGTCAGGTACTGGAATGGGCTGCCCAGGGAGCTGGAGGATTCAGCGTCCCTGGAGGTATTCAAGAAATGTTTAGATATTGTACAAAGGGATATGGTTTAGTGGGAAAATATTGGTTGTAGGTGGACAGCTGGTCTGGATAATACTGGAGGTCTTCTCCAAACTTTATGATTCCATGATTCTGTGAAATCTAGGAGAGCTAAACATACAAGCACTGCTGAAATACTAAGAAAATACATTTATTAATACATTTAGAACAGTTTTTTCTTGCATTTTGTTGTTACTACCTAGCATGTGTTTATAAGCATCCCTTACTCTTTTGCTCCAATAAAAACATAATCAAAGAAAACAACAGTGTTTTTGCATCTCCACTGAAATTGTAGCCATACCATGCAAGTGCAGTTCTTACAACCATCTGTCCAAGATTCAAATTCTCTGTACGTCATGCCTTTCATTGTGCAGGTCCTTTCACAGTAGCACTGATCCAATTTGTTCATCCTCTGCTCAGCTTGTGACAACTGTATTAAAAGTTCACAAAAAGGTTGGAATTCCTAAGTGGCTTCTATGTTAGCATAAACATGATTGAAACTGTCCCCCTTACTGTCAAACATGCATTCAAATATAATAAAATGACTACTGTCAAATGCAAAGTGACTAAACCATCAATCATTCAGAGATGGATTCTAAGATGCAAGTCACAATCCATTTCATCTTTTGCTTATAACATTAGAGGCATCATGAAACAAAGTGAATACATGACAATGTGCACTTCCCCTGATTTCTCATTTTTGTACTCGTCAACTAATCAAGAATCTTGCTTTACATAAACTATCTGCAGATACTAGGTTATGTGTGAAAAAGACCTGAATCTGAGTAGAGGCTAGATGGGACCTAACACTCAAAATCAACATGTTAATTAGCTAGGTAGCAGCGTTTTCACAGATATCTAAAGACCTGACATTTAAAAACAGAAGACTAGTCTGTATTTACTGGCAGATGTGAACGTTTTTAGCATGAACTTCTGCAAGAAAAGAATAAATAAATGAATAAATTAAAAGAAAGAAAAAAAGAAGAAGAAGAAAAAAAAAAACACTACTCAGGACTCTCAGTTCCCTGTCTTGCATATATTTTGTCTGAGCACTGCCTTGCCAGCTGAGGTTTAGTGAAATCTTGAACATATAAATCTTGCTGCAATAAGAACTATAAGCACAATAACCTATTTCAGTCCAGTTTTATTGACTTGCTAGCCTGATAGATAGAGCTTGAATATTTATGATCCACTTTCTAGTTTGAGGTTTGGATTCTGCCTGCCATTAAAAAATATAATTCTATTAAAAATGTTATTAAAAAAAAAAAAAAAACAAGAAAAAGAAAGCTCTCTGAACTAAGAATTTGTATGTATGGGTAGTAGACACAGATATCTAAATGCAAACATATATAAACATCAAGTGAAGAGATGTTCTGCAAACATCCATATGCACAACCACACAGATGCACAAATCATCCAAAAAGACAGCAAGTAAATCTTTATGGTCCTGTTCTTCCAGGCCATGCCTCCTAGTAAACATTACCTTAGCTGATGTTTTGGCTAAAATGTCTTGCAGTTCCATAATTTTCTGCACAAGTCCATGGAAGTCATTACACGTTGGGCATGCTAGAATAACAAGATATACATACTAGTAACAAAAACATATGTACAATAGGTTCAATTATGTCAAAGCTGACAACCAGTATACTGGAAGTTAAAATTTTAAGAAAGCTTGAGGACAAAAAGTAAGCATAAAGTATACCTTTCATTTTATGGTACAAGAATTAATAGACTTACTCCGATTAAGATCTGGGCATTGAGAAATAAATCCTTGAGGCATGACAAGTAATTGCACATCTTGCATTATGCCCTGTGTGCACGTGAAGAGAAAAAAAGAAAGGATGTATTATTTTTACCTGTCAAAATTATGTTTTTCATTCACCATGTAAAACATTAAAGCCCACACAGAAAAACTGCCCGATAACAACAGTATTTATGAATACATAGCTTCTTCTCTGAACCCAGTGCAGAGATAGAAGAATAAAGAGAAAGTAAAATAGTTAGAAGTACATGTACAGGCTGAATAATTTTTAAAGATTTTAAATATTAAATATCAAGAAGAAATTATGTGGCAAGAGTTTGGTTGTTTTGAATTCATTGTTATTTTTAGTTAGCCATTGTAGAAAAGGCTTGAACATGACCTTTAAAAGTAATTTCAAAAGCAGCTGTAGTTTTAGTTACTTTCAAACACTCTCTTAAATAGAATTCAAACTTTTCACTAGGCGACAACTGTCAGATATAAGGGCAGATTAAAGAAACCTGAGTCAGGAAAAACACATTCACATAGACCCTTTATGATTTTGGTATCTGTCTTTTCATGAAGCATGCAGTGTGCCAAGAAAATACATATCTCTTACACAACTCTTGTGGAGTTGCAAGTTGGCATAAATGTGGGAAAATGGGAAGCTTAGTATGAAATTGAAATATGCCATCTGGAAATTCTCCATTTCACCCAGAAGAGATCACACGCTTACAGGCAGAATTTACATGCATCCTTAGTCATTAAGATATTAATCAGTAGCCACTTTGCTGCTTTCCAAAAGCAAAGGGCAAATATCCATCCCATCATGCATGCTCCAGAATTCCCTTTCATCCAGGATTCCCTCCCTGCATCTCCAAAACTCCTTCTTAGAAGGGAAAGCAAAATAATTCCAACAAGCTTCAGTGTGCTTATGAAGTGAATGTTTCAAGACAATAAGAACACAGTATAAATTCAATGCAAAAGGACAAACTTCTTCCATGTACAGAAGGCATTCCATGTAGATGTTGCAAAATCACAGCAAAAGAGTTTTGACCTTGAGTGAATGACTTGAGGTGACCTAAGGAGAAGATGTCACGGAAGGGCAACCAAGAAGGTATGTAAGTGTCATGACAATGTATCTCCCTTAACAACTGCTCTAGCATTTAGGACAACTGGATGTTTCCCCATGCTGTGCAAGGAGCTGCACTGATTATCTAATTGTGGAAAAGTAAGGATGCCAGAGATAGGACTCCACATCACAACCTCCCACACCATGTGTTCTGGAAGGCAGGAACAAAGCCCTCTTTGAAGAGCACACTGAAAAGCTGGCGATATTCAATTCTCCTACCTTTCTCAGTGTCATCAAGCTTAAATTCATGTCAACTCAAGTTATAGGATTTCTGTGAAAAGGAAGAATTGCAGGGTCCAACCCATTCAGATTGATGAGAGCTTAAAGCTTATATTTCACTGAACATTCATGGAAATATTCAAATCACTTACTTATTAACCAACAAAAAATCTCCCCCAGTTATTTGAGGAGCATTATTCATCACACATCAGCTGTGACGTTAGCTGGACTTTGCTACTTGACAGGAATTGAAGTTACTTCTTATCTCCACAGAGTAACAAGCAGGAGACCTGGACTACAAATTAGAGTTTCTGACTGTACACAAGAGGCCATGTATAGGCTTTAAAAAAAACCTGCTGGCTCAAATCAAATAATTTCTGAATGTTAGATGTCAGAGACTTTATACCATACAGAAATTACATAGCCAGTGTTGCTCTCTCAAACTTAAGATCCTAAAGTGGAACAGGCATTAATATGTCCTGGTGTGAATATGCCTATTGACTTACTGCTTCAGTGGAACATCAGTTCTAAAATCAAATACAGCCAAATAAAATCATTTCAATAAATGGCTAATGATTTTGAGTACTTTGGTCCCTCTGGACAAGTCATTTAAGACCCACTGAACACAGTCCAACTTTCTGAAACAACTAAGCAAACAGATCTCTAAAAACCCAATTAGTGAAAGTTGTCACATAGTGAGCGCCTAAAAATATTTTTGTTTTATCTTGTTCTCTTCTTTTACACAAGAGAAGACGGAGACCCACCCCTCATGACAAGCTCCTTTCAGGGAGCTGTAGGGAGCAGTACGATCTCCCCTGAGCCTCCTCTTCTCCAGACTAAACAACCCCACTTCACATAAGGCTTGTGCTCCAGAACTTCCAAAGCTTTGCTGTCCTTCTCTGGACACACTCCAGAGCCTCAATGCTTTTCTTGTAGTGAGGGGCCTGGATAGGCCCTCTAAAACAATGAGAAATATTCAAAGTCCTCATCTTCTGGACTGATGTATCTTCTGTACAAGTGACAAATTTGTAGAGGCAATTTAATCATTTCTACTACGTTATGCTGAAGAAATCACTTATCACAGTGTATCTATGCCATATCAATGCTCTTCTAACAGCTATCAATTTCTGTATTTCTGCTAAACTGGTTTTTATTTGCAGATGAAGGAAAATTTTCCACGTTTTTGNTTCAATAAATGGCTAATGATTTTGAGTACTTTGGTCCCTCTGGACAAGTCATTTAAGACCCACTGAACACAGTCCAACTTTCTGAAACAACTAAGCAAACAGATCTCCAAAAACCCAATTAGTGAAAGTTGTCACATAGTGAGCACCTAAAAATATTTTTGTTTTATCTTGTTCTCTTCTTTTACACAAGAGAAGACGGAGACCCACCCCTCATGACAAGCTCCTTTCAGGGAGCTGTAGGGAGCAGTACGATCTCCCCTGAGCCTCCTCTTCTCCAGACTAAACAACCCCACTTCACATAAGGCTTGTGCTCCAGAACTTCCAAAGCTTTGCTGTCCTTCTCTGGACACACTCCAGAGCCTCAATGCTTTTCTTGTAGTGAGGGGCCTGGATAGGCCCTCTAAAACAATGAGAAATATTCAAAGTCCTCATCTTCTGGACTGATGTATCTTCTGTACAAGTGACAAATTTGTAGAGGCAATTTAATCATTTCTACTACGTTATGCTGAAGAAATCACTTAGCACAGTGTATCTATGCCATATCAATGCTCTTCTAACAGCTATCAATTTCTGTATTTCTGCTAAACTGGTTTTTATTTGCAGATGAAGGAAAATTTTCCACATTTTTGGTTCATTTTATTCTTCTTGAAAAGAAGAAGAAGAAGAAAAAAAAAGAAATAAAAATACAGTCTACTATTAGTGTACTTATTTTTCTATGCCAAATGAGTTTCTTCATGGTGGCAATGAGTTGGCAAAAATAATATAATTGAGTCAAAATGTAAAAAGGCACAAATACACCACATGAATATTAGAAAATATAACTATAAATACATAGAATACATGAAGTGTGTCTGAGATTAGTTTAGGCAATGCATTAATATTTTCTGATTTTATTATTGGATTCAACTGCCTACAGGAAGAGCAATGGGACTGCAAGGCATCCACAGGGATGTCATCATTCATCAAAGCACCTCTGGGGAGAATTCAGGGCAAACCACAGTGTGAGGTTGTGACCAATGAATGCTACCTAATGGATTAGGAGGAATCCGAATTTACACTGCAGTCCAAACATAGCATTCACTTCCAGGTGCTGCAGTGTTTATATATATATATACACACATACATACACATGCACACACAAATGTAGGTTGCCATAAAGTAATGCCTCCTATTTATTTCCATTGAAGATACAACAGATACAAAGAGCACAATGACACTATTTGATAGAGCAAATTCTCAGCTACAAAGTGCTATTTTTCAACACTGTCACCACCATTAGCTATGCATTTTCACCAGTGATGAATTAGAGCCTGCTTGCTGCACTCACAAGAATCCACACCAGCAGAGGTAACCTACTGTTTCACAGCTGCTATGACAGCACTGCTGTTAGGAAAACATTGCCCACACAGTTTATCTTTCAATGGCCCAAACAGGTGGAAGTCAAAAGGCACCAAATCCAGACTATGTTGACCAGTGCTGCTTTATATCTATTGAATCCTTCCAACAGATGACCACCCACATGTACAACTCCTCCCCATCTCTGGTCTGCAAGGTATAACTTCTCTTTTTCTTTTTTTTTTTTTACCACTCAAGATCTCCTGGAGAAGTAGCATGGCAAACATAGTCATATCCCATCTACACATCCATGTGCCATTAAGTTGATTAGCCTCAACTGAACTGAATACAAGCCCCACCTGACAGACCCTGCTTATCGTGGAATATTTACACTATTTTAGCTCCTTAAAGGAGAAGTAAACTGCATCCACTTTCATCTAAGTTCACATTTTTCTTTTCAGAGAATGCATACCTTAAAATAACCGTGTGCATTATTCCTCTGTCCTAGCCAGAAGTTTGTACCTAAAGGTAAGTCCATGAAGGGCTTCTCCACAACTCTTTCATAAATTCTGAAAGGCAAAAAAAAAAAGTAAGACCCAGATTGTTACTTTTTACTGAGAGCTGGAATGCTTCAGAAGTGACAGCTTACTATAAAACAACACTGTTTACTTACTTATTGCAGTCCACATGTAAAATCAAATGAGAGGCACTGATTGCTAAGGAAAGTCTGTGCCACTTATCATCTGCCAGGATGTATGGGAATACTTCTGTGTGGGAGCGATGACTGCCTGTACGATAATGCAACCTGATTTCATTTCGATGACCGCTGCTTTCCAATTCCAGATACCTGTACCATAAATGCATCACCATGTCATGAACCATTCTTATCAGCACAGCAACATTTTACATCACATAACTTCTCATTACCATGCAGGAACTATTTAAAAGAGAGGGAAAGACAGAAGGGATACAAAGATGAAAGCAGACGTTTTACATAAAGGCAGGTTCTATCTTTCATGTAAGAACACAAGGTCCCAGGCTGAAGATTTTTTCATCTAGCAACAGTACTTTACAAAACATAATCTCACTGGAAACATAATTATCCTATTATGAATGATTACATTATATCCTGAAAGCACAGTACGGATACTCTAAAGGCATTACTGCACAAAAAACACCACCAACTTCTGTGATAGTTATGTTATTAGCCATTACCAACAAGGGAAGTAAGTAAGAACTGAGACAGGACCCTGTTTTGTTTACTTTTGGATAGGTTGTTAACATCTCTTTTCATTTTTCATAATGAAATTACTCAAAAGAAATTCAAAGTCCAGAAATAGTAACTATTAATATTTTATGTGTATATACATAAATTGTTAAATGCGAATGTGGTTCTGGTATGTATATGCATACACACGTAAACATACATACATATGTATGTAAATATATATATATATAAAATGTATATACTGAGTTATATGAGTTATATATATGTTATATATGAGTTATATATATGTATATACTGAGTTAAGAAAGATACTGCAGTTGTTCCAGGGTGGGTGCACCACACAACAGCTTTGCAGATTGAGGATGTAAACTTTGCTGGTTAAACAGCTGCAGATAACTTAAAAAGCACTCCATAACCAATCTTGCTGCATTCTCAAACAGACCTGTTTCTTGCACATTGAACCTCTTTCAGGAAGAAGTTTGACAATCTATTTCTCTTCCAAATGTTAAGTTTCTCATTATAAAGACTTCCCCTAAAATGCTTTTAAAACAGGAGGAAAAAAAGAAATGCAGAAATGAAGATCTTCTAATAATCACTTGCAACCTACAGATAAAGAGTAAGGAAGATAACAGTACGTAGAGAGATACAGGAGGATAGGCAATTCATTTTTATATATTTTTGCTGTTACATCTGCAGTCAGGCATGGCAGTGGTTTGTAAATCTGTGTGTGCATGGATATTCTGGTGATGTAGTTTCTTTCAATAGGCCATCCATATTAAAGAACAGACAAGAAAATGATTACAGTTTTCAAAAGTGGAGATGAGGAGACCAAATCAAAACTATCTTGCATAGTCATTATCTCTAGGAGAAGGATGGGCTCACTGCACATCTCTCCTTCCTTCAGGATTTCTCACAGTAAAACATGCCTAGCAACAGCACGAAAACAATTATCCTTTTGAAGAACTGGCAAAGGGCAATTTCTTCTTCCTCCCCAGTATTAACAAAGCAGTTAACTAAAGTCAGCAGTAAATTTTATGATCTGCAATCATTTGCCTACTCATGGCCCAAAAATAGTTCTTGCATTGGCAAGAAGTTTGAACTAATTGAAGGCCTGGCTGGAAAAAAAAAATGGGCAATAGTGGCAGAGCATCAGTCAACTTAATAACCTCCTTCATAACTCAAGCGTCAAGGATAAAAATAAGGTCATGCTCAACTTAACAAAAAAGGGGAACATTAAGGAACAGGACTCCTCCAGCAACTTACAAATGAGTCCGCCCACTTGCAGATATAATTTGGAAAAAGGAAGTCATGGATGTGTTGAAACATTATCTACTGGTCCAGCCAACGGCTAGCTCCTACTCTCTTCAAAGTCAGTAGCAGAACTGATCCCCACATAGAGACGCAGGAGACAGGCAGGAAAAAAAGCAGAGATACAGTCAGCATGGAAGGTATGAAATGAACACTCGTGTTGCCCTTATGCAGGTAAGATTACAAGATCCCCAAGAATACAGATCCCCTGAAATACAAATTCCCTACACAAAAAAAGACATTGCTGTAAAAATTCATAAATTAAGAGAGATTGTGCTGACATTCTATGATGCTGCAATAAGCAAACAAAACTTCCTGTACAAAGCTATGCAAAAATTCTGGGCACTTGTGGTTTAGATTTAACTGTGATTAACTCACTGCTTTGAGATCCACATCAACCACTTTTGTTATTCCATTTGGTAAACTGTAACAAATGCCTTTACCTTGTGAATACAGCATGACTGTTTGAGGAAATGTGTATCAAAATTAAAAAAAACAAAAAAATTAATAGCCATTAAGAGAATTCTAATTTATCATTGACTAATATACTGTAGAGGCAGCAGTAAAAGACAATTAGAAAAGCAAATGCAGTGACAGCCAAAACAACATTCCCTTCAGCTTAGAACTAGCGCTGTGAACGGAAACACAGAGATCTGCATATAAATCATTTTCACTTCAGTTTTTCACAAAATATTGTGCTTGATATTCTACCTTTCTCTATTTGTTTAACTTCTGGGACTTAAAGAGACCTGGCTCCCTTTAGCAAACTCCAGAAGACGGAAACAGCCTCAGGTCTCACAAGAGGGGCTGGGTGGGAATGCCAAGGCTGCCCGAGGCAAAGCTTCTCTCACTTCTGTGAGACTGCAGTGGCACACGCCTGGGTGCACACCTTCCAAGGGTTTGGTATGGCATTTGAGAAAGTAAGCTATGCATAAGCAAATAGTTCTGGATGTTAAAACCTTGTTTATAGTGAGAGAAATATTCTTTCTCTGTATTCTCAGGATTACTACTCTACTGAGAGATAAGAGAGTGATCTTTTTTCCTAAGGGAGTTACTCCCCAAGGAAACAATAACTGCAACACACTGCAGGCTTTTCCTAAGAACCTCATCACTGAAGTTTCCAGGGAACCTCATCAGTTGAATGACTGCTTTCTTATAAACAACAGCCCAGCCCAGTCCACTCATTTCAGAGCCATCAGCCAAGAAGGTCAGCATAGTAATGTCACTGCTGCTTCTCCCAACAGCTCCCAAGTGCTCTTGTATACTGGGAAGGTGAACAGCTCTTTGAATAAAAGATAAACCACAGGGAAAACCTCTTTTCTTAGACGGTAGTAATGCACTGGCACCGGCTGCCCAGGGTGGCTGTGGATGCCCCATCCCTGGAGGCATTCAAGGCCAGGTTGGATGGGGCCCAGGGCAGCCTGAACTGGTGGTGGCAGTCCTGACCATGACAGGGGGTTAGAACTGGGTGGGCTTTAAGGTCCCTTCTAACTCAAACCATTCTATGACTCTATGCTAAACAGTACAATGCAAGGACCAGCTTCTTCCTTCACTAAAGCCCACGATCCTTGTCGCTGTTTAATCAGTATCAGCCTATTTGATGTTAACTCCCTAAAACCCACACATTATTTGTGTCAAACAGAAGCAACTAAGCAGGGAGATGATATGGTTAGGGTTACATTTGACATCTGAAGAAGAAAATGCTAATCTTAAAGGTTGTTACAGCTCAGCAGAGCACTCGGCACTTGCACAATCATTTCAAAGGCAACAGCCAAGGACACAGTAAGACCAGCCAGTCTGTGTAGAGACCAGCCAGACAATGATTCCTGATATGCTGACTCAGAGGAAGAAATTTGTCTCAATTGCACCAGAGAAAGCTGAGAAGAAAATAGCAATGATTTTTCTGGTGCCCAGCACTGATCTGTTGTAACAACTGTACACAGATCCCAGCACCACAGCTCAGAGGCAGAGCTGCAGAGTCCTCCAGGGCACAAGGTCAGTGCTGGACATGCTCTTCATGCTCCCAGATGCACACGGAGACTGCAGAGGTTCAAATCAGGGTGTGCAACCAAAACATAAGAGGTGAGGTAAAACATCTGAGGATGTGGTGTATGAAGTAGCAGTTCGTCTGAAGAGAGAAGTATGGCCCTTTAGCAAGTGGTCAGTGTTAGCAATCCCAGCTCTCTGATAAATCATCCACTCATTTGAGATCGCAGCTTGCACAGCACATGTACAGTGCAGCTTCTCACTCTTACTCCAGGCAACTAATAAAAATTAACTTCAGTTTAGAGCACGTAGGCAAGCACTTTAAAAGCTAGGGGTTATCTTTAGTGAATTTGTTACACACAAGATTTTTTGTTTTCGTTTTTTGTAACAACTTTTACTACTTTCAGTTACAGATATAGTGTAAAAAGAAGTTTGCATGGCTTTTTGATTTATGTTAAAAAGAAAAGAAAAACTAACAAAATTACAGAGGAACATGTATATAAGAAAAAAAAAATAAAATCTTTGTTACTTATGAAAATCATAAAACCATGATATAAAGGTTCTGAAATGGGAGCTGAGGTTGCATCGGGCTCCCCAGAGGATTCTGAGAGGAGATATTCTCACAGAAATAGCTGGTTTGAAATTGCAAAAGTTAAGGCCTGGTATTACAGCACATTGTCCATGCTGTCCCAGTTTGAGCTGTGAACATAATCAAATTAAATTCCAAAACAATATCTTTTTAAACAGAAGTCTTGTCTTCGAGAAATTGCTCTCCCTCCTCCCATCGATCTCACCACCCCCACTCATTAGTATATTTCTTCCCATCCTGCTCTCACTATCACACAGCACTGTTAACATCTACTTTGTCTTTCTAAAGCATCCTATCCTACCAAATATCAACAAAGGAAGAAAGTTTCTCAGAACAAACACAATAGCGATGATAAGCCATACCTCCCACTCCCTCTTTCAGTGGACAGAAAGAAGACTGTAAAACAACACACCTGATTTAATCTTGACATGTACTAATAAAAGTATATGTATTCAATCTAACTCCTCCCCTTTCCTACTCTGACAGAATACAGGTTTCTTTGAAAGAATTTCTCAAAACAAATAAATACCAAACAACAGCAAAATATGATGGTATCTGTCAAAACTCGCATTTGAACATTTTCAGTGGTGTTTATCAGTAAATGAGTAGAAACAAAACTTTCATCTCTCATTCAAGTAGACCTGTCACTAGTCTGAATTCAGACTACAGGATCAAGGCTCATAGGAGCTTTTGATAACAAGTTATCCACCAAATGACACTGGGTTGTTTTGGTACTGCAATGCTTTAAATCATCAGACCATCTGACCTCACTTGATGTAATAAAGGTTAAAGGAAGGTGTGTTTTAAGGTGAGTACATTCATTACTGAGAGGAGTTTACATTCTATTTGCAATGTTCTTATTTTCTTTTTCTTTTTTTGACAGGTAGCATAAGCTATTCTGAAGAAAAACAAGCAATAGTGACAAGGCATCAATCAACCAACACTTAAAGAAACACCACTCCCAGTATTGCGAGGAGATTAATCTCAGTATAACACAAAACTACAGCTTCACAAGTATCTCTATCCGGCCATACATTCAAGGATACAAGTTAGTTTTCCAAACAAAAAGAAGCATGGAATCTTTCTCTTTTGGGTAGAAGAAGTTTTAAATTGGAATTCAGTTCCAAAGAAACTGATTGTTACAAACAAATTGTAAAGGATTCATGATTATTATCAGAATAGTAAGAAACAGAGATTTACTCTTTGTAAGAAACAAAGACTTACTAACAAAAAAAAAAAAAATTTACAACCCTCCATACATCCAGCAAAGCCCATTACATCAGCAGAGTGATCTAAAAAGCTGAAACATACTAGCACTTATTTTGGCATAGAGAACAGGCACATACAGCTTACCATTAGAAAATTAATACCATGTTATTCTTACCTAATATGTATGCTATTGATAGGAGAGGAAAAATAACTCTCAAATAAAACCAATGTAACTCTACGCTATTGGTTTAAGCAGTAAACATTGAAAGCTTTTCTCGGGTTAATATGTTTGCAGCAAATCTTGTGATGTCAGAAGGAAGAGACTTAATATTGCAATCCAGAAGTACAGACCCTCACACACCAAAAGCAGAGAACATAGAGTTCCACAGCTGTTTTAGTAAAATAGTCAAAAGATGCAGCAAAATTCATGCATCTAGAGTTTTCACCTCTGGCAACCTATCTCCTTCTGTGGATAAATGCATAACAGAGAAATTGTGTCAGATAATTTCCTCCCAGATACTGAACGAGGTCTCACACTACTATATGGTGCAACATATTTGAGAGTAGATAATCACAAGACATGAGCAGTGGTGAAAATAACTACCATGTAAGGCAGAAACTGAATAAATTAGTGGAGAGATACAATGAAGTCTAGGAAACGCCTTTCCAAAATATTCTATTGATTTCAGAATTTTGCTTTAGGTTACAAAAACTTTAACTGAAGGAAAGAATGGTTAAACTGCAATGCAATGCTTTCATCATTTAAGGGCCCTAACATACAGAACCTCAAGAGATACCGATATAATGCCAGTTGCATAAAGGCATCTAACCACAAGGAGAGGAAAAAGCTTTATTACATTGCTCCACTGTTGCCAGTTAAATGAAAATATACAACTGAAGCGGGATGTCTAACATATATTAAAGTTCTGACACAGATAAAAGTTATCTCTGCTGGTTCTTTCAACAAGAAGCTCAGATGAATTTAGAAGTCAGGAGACTAGCAGTGCTTAAAATGAAGGCTGAGGATAAGCACAGAGCAATCAGTGTTTAGCTGCTTCCACACAGACTTAAGGCATCACTTCATTAACAGCATTAAAAATATTTACCATGTCACTGTGAAGTACAAACCATTTTAGACAGGGCAGTCTATGTAGTCAAGGTGATCTTCACAAGTTAATTAAACATTCGTAACTTCCATCTTTCAGACATATGCAACACACCACTGTACACAGTAATATATCTTTAGCCGCCTGAAACCCATCTGAACAATCACAGATGTGCAATTTGGATTCACAACACAATAATTTTCTTGAAAGGATCATTTGCAATCTGTACCCCAAAACCACCCATCTGAACTCTTCAGTTGCTCTGAACAGTGGGGGAAAAAAAAAAAATCTCTGCAGAAGAATATGAACAAATTTGAAAGGAAAATTTATAGATACAGTTCATGATTCATTTACTTTCTGAATCAGAAAAATTATCTCAAATGCATCACTTTAAAGACAAATATGAAATCTAAAAAGTAACCTGACTTTGCAACTGCAGTTTAGCATCAGTGGTTGCAAATTAGCACATGTGCTCTGAAGTGCCCAAACCCAAGCAGAAAGATAACAGAATCATAGAATCACCAAGGTTGGAAAAGACCTACAAGATCATCCAATCCAACTGTCCACCCATCATCAATAGTTCTCTCTAAACCATGTTCCTCAACACGACGTCTACACGTTCCTTGGAGTTGGTGACTCCACCCCCTCCCTGGGTAGGCTGCTCCAGCGCCTGATCACTCTTTCAGAGAAGTACTTCCTAATATCCAGTCTGAATCTCCCCTGGCACAAATTCAAGCCATTCCCTCTAGTCCTGTCACTAGTTATAAGAGAGAAGAAGCAGACCCCTGCTCATTACAACCTCCCTTCAGGTAGTTACAGATAGCAATAAGGTTTCCCCTGAGCCTCCTCCTCTCCAAACAGAACAATCCCAGATCCCTCAGTCGTTCCTCATAAGGCCTGTGCTC